>CM060954.1:133677107-133867107 GCA_030765055.1 Mantis religiosa | reverse complement strand
GTTAACATATGATATTTATGTAATTCTAACTTCTTCTGAAGATATCCATTTACCTTTCGGTAGGCAGCTACAGAGTTTTATGAAATTGAGCAACTTTCACTTTAAGTATCATTTACTGAAACCAGATTTTGCAATCTTCCTCCTTGTCGTACGTAAGTAGTAAGAACCACTGTTTTTTTTCCTACGTGTATAATGGATAAGGATATTGCATTCTAAACAAAAGTAGGATACCGAGATTTTGCCAGAAATGCACTTGTAAAACTGTTTTATAAACCTTCCGTAAATTAATATGTGTAATTTATAATACTTATAATTTTAATAGGTTCATAATTTGGTTAGGTAAACATAGGTTAATAATGTTATATAATTTTATCTTTAATAACTAATAAATTTACAGATCAACATGTTATAGACGGTCAATATTTAGAAATCCTTTGAACTGTTCTTCCAGCCGTAGTCTTAATCTTTATTGCTAAAATGAAAATAAATAATTACAGCAATAAAAGAGATTATTAATCCTATTGATGATAACATTGTAAGTCTTCTTTATCAATAAATGTAAACGATATACATTCTTTTCCTTGTTAATATGACATCCAATGACCCAATTAACTTGTTTTTACATTTCCCATCTCTCCATAGTAATCTCGGTTAAGGTGAATTACCTGGATAAGGGGTTTTCCCGGGATTTTCCCTTATCCTGAAAGATGAACGTCGGAAAACTCTAAGCTCTATGGACCCTGGGCTCATTTGAACACCATTTCATCCATTTCATCGTCCGATATAATTTAACATTGGAGGATGTAAATTAATAATAATAATAATAATAATAATAATAATAATAATAATAATAATAATAATAATAATAATAATAATAATAATAATAATAATAATAATGATAATGATGATGATGATGATGATGATAATTATAATGATAATGATAATGATAATGATAATGATAATGATAATGATAATGATAATAATAATAATAATAATAATAATAATAATAATAATAATAATAATAATAATAATAATAATAATAATAATAATAATAATAATAATAATAATAATAATAATAATAATAATAATAATAATAATAATAATAATAATAATAATAATAATAATAATAATAATAATAATAATAATAATAATAATAATAATAATAATAATAATAATAATAATAATAATAATAATAATAATAATAATAATAATAATAATAATAATAATAATAATAATAATAATAATAATAATAATAATAATAATAATAATAATAATAATAATAATAATAATAATAATAATAATAATAATAATAATAATAATAATAATAATAATAATAATAATAATAATAATAATAATAATAATAATAATAATAATAATAATAATAATAATAATAATAATAATAATAATAATAATAATAATAATAATAATAATAATAATAATAATAATAATAATAATAATAATAATAATAATAATAATAATAATAATAATAATAATAATAATAATAATAATAATAATAATAATAATAATAATAATAATAATAATAATAATAATAATAATAATAATAATAATAATAATAATAATAATAATAATAATAATAATAATAATAATAATAATAATAATAATAATAATAATAATAATAATAATAATAATAATAATAATAATAATAATAATAATAATAATAATAATAATAATAATAATAATAATAATAATAATAATAATAATAATAATAATAATAATAATAATAATAATAATAATAATAAATAAATAATGTGACTTTGGGGGTTCATAAAATCAAAAGTCTTGCTGACAGAAATGCTCTTCATTTCAGTAAAAAGACCCTGTATAGCGTTTACAGAAGCGTAATGACGCCACAGACAGAAACGCAATCCTCAAGGTGGTCTGCCACACGTAAATAAACAAAAGAATGAACTGCGGTACAATTAACACTCACAGATGTCCACACAGCTGCACACTCAACCACTGCAACGCGCAACTGACTCAACTGACAGCTTGCCAGGCTCTTTATACCCCAGCCATTGTCTAGAAAGTCGCCAACGTGTCAAGGCCTTTCACGGTGGCAAGAGAAGGAAAGCACTATCCAGACATTACTCTGTCTCTTTCTCTCCCGTTTCTCTCTCTCTGTCTGTCTGTCTGTCTGTCTGTCTGTCTGTCTCTCTCTCTCTCTCTCTCTCTCTCTCTCTCTCTCTCTCTCTCTCTCTCGCAAGCATCCATCGCTCAGCTACGCACCGGCCACAGCCTGTGGCAGCAACGACACAGTGGGATCGGTAACACTGATCCCTCCTCAAGGCTGGTCGTCCCGAACAGCACCATCGTAACGGGCCAGACGATCCACCTTTCCTCGGGACACCTTTTGGATGCGGTAGACCACATCGTTAATTCTCTTTACCACACGGTATGGTTCTTGCCACGGTTGTTGAAGTTTTGGGAAGCGTAGCTCCGGCCACTTGATGAAGTAGTCAACGACCACCATCAGGTACTTATTGCCTCGGTCGGACACTGGGAATGGTCCAGCTCTGTCGACACCGATTCGTTCAAATGGCGCTCCGACATTGTACTGCTGCATGCGACCTCGGCTCCTAGTTTGGGAGCCGCGACTTGCCACACACACGTGACATTGATGGCGCCACCTCTCAGCGTCTGCTCGGAGCCTCAGCCAGAAGTAGCGCTGTGGGAGTTTGTCGATCGTTTGATTTGCTCCTAGGTGTCCACATAAAGTACCGGCCAGTACTTCCTCCAAGACTTCCGGGACTTTACTCCGGGGAAGTACCAGCTGCTCTCTCAGCGTCTTCCCATCGGGTGATTCCCATACCCGTAACAGCACACCCCCTCTGATCTTCAGCGAGTCCCATTGACGCATTAGGACTTGTATGTGACACTTCTGTGTGCGATGTCCTCCCAGCTCGGTCTTGTCCCTGCTTCCATTTCCCTCAAGAGTGGCCCCAAGTTGTCGTCCGCCAGCTGCTCGCTTCTCAGGCCTGCGCTATTGTTTTTTTTTGTTTTTGTAATTTTACATCCTCCAACGTAGTCATATCGACGGTGAATGAAATGGGTGAAATGATGCTCAAATGTGTCCAGGGTCCATAGAGCTTAGAGCTACCCGACATTCGTCTTTAAGGATAAGGGAAAACCCTGGAAAAGAACTTGTCCAGGTAGCTCACCCTGACCGAGATTCGAACTCGAAACCTACTGAACGTGAGGCAGGCACGCTACCATCTATGCTTACAAGCCGGGCAGGCTTGCGCTATCCCAACCATCCGCAGGCACTGCTGTGACCACTCTGACAGCTGCGGCACGCTCCTTCTCGTCTACTCTTGTGCATTGGCCGCATTCTCCTGGGCAGGGTCTTCGGGATATGGCGTTTGCGTTGCTGTGGCTCTTCCCTCTACGAAGTTCAGAGGTGAAGTAGTACTCCTGCAGCCTCTGGACCGAATGGGCTGTCTGGCCTTCCAGGCTTCTATAGCTGAGTAGCCATGTTAGGGCGGAGTGGTCAGTCCTCAGGTGGAATGCCTGACTACAGATATTTATGGAAGTGCTCCTAGGTCTTCACTACCGCCAACAGCTCTCACCTGGTAACGCAGTAGTTTTTCTCTGCCTTGGATAGCGTCTTGCTGTCGTAGGCTACACTCGCTCGTGGCCGTCCTGGACTTTGGATTGGACACCTCCAATGCAGTAGTCACTGGCGTCGGTTTCCACAATGACGGCGCCACCTGGTTGTGTGAATCCCAGAATAGGAACACTACACAGTGTCTTCTTCAGCCGCTGGAAAGCGTCTTCGGCGTCCTCCGTCCACACATAGGGCCAGTGTTCTTCTGTCAGGCGGGTGAGGAGCTTGACGATGTTGGACAACCCCTTTATGAAACGGCGGAAATAACTGCACAGCGCCAGGAAACTGCGTGATTCTCGCTTATTCTTCTGGCGAGGCCAATTTCTTACGGCCTGTGTCTTCTCTGGGTCTGAGGCCACTCCGGTTGGTGAAACTATGTGGCCCAAGTAATTGACTTCCTTGTGGAAGAGCTGGCACTTCTTCGAGTTCAGCTTCAGGTTGGTCGCCTGCAGTCTCGCTAGCACTTTGCTCAGTTTTTCGAGATGGTCTTCTAATATCTTGCGGACGACGATGTTGGCAGGCAGACGTCGTAAGTCAATCCTCTCATCACTGACACCATGAGGTATTGGAAGGTAGCTGGTGCGTTGCAGAGACCAAAGGGCATAACTCTGTACTGCCAAAGCCCTTGACCTGTCGAAAATACGGTGTGCCCCTTGTCTCTCGGGTCAATGTCTTCTTGTCTCTCCTGCCAATAACCCGACTTCAGGTCCAGGGTCGAGAACCACTGCACATCAGCAAGCGTGCCCAGGGTGTCGTCAATCTGGGGTAAGGAGAAGCTGTCCTTGCTGGTGACAGCATTCAGCTTCCTGTAGTCCACGCAGAAGCGTAGCTTGCCGTTCTTCTTGGCCACCAAGACTACAGGGGAACACTAAGGGCTGTCAGACTCTTCAATCACTCCCCTGGATCTCATTTCCTCCAGCCTGTCCCGTTCCGCCGTTTGTTTGGCCAGCGGAACGTGTCTGGGTGTTTGCCAAATAGGCCGGGCGTCTCGGTTGTCGCTGCGGGGAAGTACTGGATACGTGCGGCCATAGTCACTGTTGCCTTGGCTGAAGCCGCGCTGATATCGCCCCAATAGTTTTCGAAACTCTCTAGCTGCACTACGATCAGGTGGTCTGCCGCTCTCTCCAGTAAACTTTCCAGCTGGGGCCCCAGGTGTTGCGTCTGCACCGGCCCCTGGCTATTGTTGATTGGCGTTACGCTGACCACAGGTTCGCAAGTCCCAAACATCGTCCCAGCCTGGATGACGTTATCGGTGTCTCATGGATTGAGCAGCCCCACCGGCAACTTCTCTCAGCGTGGCAACAATGTCCTGGCTATACAGAGTCCTTGCAAAAGCGCCTGCCAGTCCACCATCAAGTTCTTTGTCCGATGGCCTTCCAGTCGCGCCGTCACCATCACCTCTCTACTCGCGGGGATAACCACGTCTTCCCTCGCCACGCCGACCCTTACTCGATTATCCGGCTGCTCTACCTGATGTGGGCAGTCTCTCTCCAGATGTCCCGGTTGGCCACACCCCTAACACATGCCACTAGGTCTTTGCCGGCGTCTCTCCGCTGGCCATCGGTCTCCAGTGTAGCAGATACTCCTTGTTCTCGACGTCGGGGTAGCCGTCACCTTGGCCACCTCCATCCTTAATGCAGCCGTTAGCACCTCGTGCATAGTCTTATAGTCTCCAAGCATTAGGCGCTGAGGTATCTCGCCGTCTCGTACCCCGTCGACGAAGGGGTAGGCCGCTTTTCGGGATACAAATCATCCGGGTGGGAGCTTGGCCAAAGCTTTGCTGGCCAGCTGTTCGATTGCTAGGGCGAACTCCTGCAACGTCTCCCCTGGCTGCTACTTCCTAGAGTTCAGCCGGCTGTGGTAGGCTGCGGCCAAGCAGTGATTTCTGAAGCGTTTTTCCAGGTCCTCCCAGATGTCCATGGGCACCGCTGTTGTCTGGACCGCGTTCACGACCTCTGCAGCTCGTTACTGGGGGCTGGCTATTAGCTGTGCAGCCTCTTCTTCTGGCGACCACTTGTTGTGCTCGGCCACTGTGTCAAATTGGCGGTGCAAGACTTCGAAAGTTGACGTGCCGTCGTACTTAGGTGATTTGACCGCAGTTTGACTTAGGTGGTTTCGCGCAGATGTGTCGCGTCTTGGCATGTCGACCTTAAAATCCCTCAACCTTCTGCCGACGATATCCTCTACCATGGCGTTCGGGTCTTGGTGTTGCTGTCGACCTTTCCCTCTAGGTCGTTAACGCGGTTCGCCAGGTCTTTGACGCGTTCGTCCACTTGGCTCATCCACTTGTCCAGCTCTGTGACGTCATCTGTCACGGCGGCCAACTGCTCTTTGAATTTGGTGACCAGGGCCTTGTTTGCTGCCTTCATTTCTGTGGCTAATTCGGACTTCATTTAGGCCATCTTCACAGCGAGGTTCTTATTTGTCGCCGTCATTTCCGTGGCAGGCTGTCGTTCGCCGCTTTCATTTCTATCAGTTCCGCGGCAAGAAGAAGAAGAAGAAGAACAGGAAGAAGAAGAAGAAGAAGAAGAAGAAGAAGAAGGTACTCTCATGTATGTATATGTATCTGTGTACAGCATAACTCAAAGTTGTAAAGTCGATTAAGTAATCAAATTTGTTATATAAGCTTAACATTTTTCAAGAATGTGACAAAATTTTTAAGAAAATTCTGCTATTCCGACTAACCTAATGGGACATTTTTTGAAATGTTCGATGTTCTTAAAAATACTGCTCTAACGTTTTTATATACGCACGTCTCGGTAGCGTAGATGGTAGCATGTCTGCCTCACGTTCAAGAGGTCCCGAGTTCGAATCTCGGTCAAGGTGAGTTACCTGGATAAGGTTTTTTCCGGAGTTTTCCCTTATCCTGGAAGACGAATGTCGGGTAACTCTAAGCTCCATTGACACCGGGCTCATATGAGCATCATTTCACCCATTCCATTCATCGTCCGATTTGAGTTAACGTTGGAGGGCGTAAATTACACCAATTAAAAACCACCTTTCTATTTCAGATATCTTCATGACGTGTGAAATGTATATCTTGAATACTCTAAGGATGTATTCAGAAAAGCTTTTCAGTCTAGACGATTTTTGTGTAAATAATAAACCAGTTAAATAATGTAACTGGATTTCCTTAAAATACGCAATTAATGTCAAACACAGTTTTTAATGGACTAGATCATGTCGGATATATTTCTTGTTATTTGTTTGAACATTTCAATGTCTATAGTCCTCTCAAACGGAAGGTTATTATTAGGTTTCGGATGCACTTGTTTTGTTGCACTTAGGAAAAAAGTTAGGCTTCACTTTGACTTTTACCTCCGCAAGCACTGCCGGCCATTTACAAAGTCTTTTCTCTGCTTGCCTGTGAACAACGTAGCAATATCATAGCAGTTAGCCTAAAATCATGTCCGAAGCCTAGTTCCTATTCGATTTTACTTTATTCAGCATGTACTTAAGGCAAGCAGAGGAGGTGTTCGTTTCGTCCAATCATCGATGTCGAAATTTCAGTAAAAATACATGTTTTGAGGTTTCCAAAATGAAAGTCCATTTTTAGAAAAAACTATGCGCACGTGCATGTGTGTGAACAGCATAACTTAGACAAGAAAGCCCGCCTCGGTAGCGTGGTGGTGGCATGTCTGCCTGACGTTCAAGAGGTCCCGAGTTCAAATCTGGGACTGGGTGAGTTACCTAGATAGCGTTTTTTCTGGGGTTTTCCCTCATCCTGATAGACGAATGTTGGGTAACTCTAAGCTCCATGGACTCTGAACGCATTTGAGCATCATTTCACGCATTTCATTCATCGCCCGATATACTTAACGTTTGGAGGACGTAAATTAAAGAAAAAAAAAGAACCTCAGACAAGAAAACGCGGTTCAATACCACACTTGGCATTTCCGTTCAGCATTTTCCAAGGATATGACAGATTACGATTTACACGAAATTATTTTTTCAAAATATTGATATTTTTAAAAATGCTTCCTTCCAACGATGTTGATTAATATATCACATTTAAAATGTTTAAAACACTTTCATGACAATTGATATCCTGAATTTTTACTGGGAATGTCCTCGACCTCCTTTTCATTCCAGTTTTATGTAACTGGAAAACCATGAGACATTGGCGAAATCTTACTGCACAAAAAAAGTGTACAGCTCTGCGTGCAAGTAGTCACCGTCAGTATTTTTTTCATTTAATTTATTGTAGAAAGCATCTATAGAAGTTTGATGTCTCCAACATACTTGCAAATTTGAGGTGCATTAGTTTCGTCCAAAAGTGTTGTACAAGAGTAAATTAATGTATCGGTACACGAACAATAAAGACCCATATTTATGTTTCGTTTAGAGTATGCTATCTCATTTCACGATATACAATAACGACATCTCCATGTTTACCGTCCATTATTAAGGCGATCACCAAATACAGGCCACGTCATGGCTGAGTGGTTAGACCGCTTGGCTCTCACCAAGGCGGCTCAGGTTCAATCAAACGAACGCAAAGTGAGATTAGTGGTGCACAACACGGCGTCTGGATGGGTTTTCTCCAGAACCTCAGTATTCCACCAATTGCTCCATCATCATCGGTTCTATCATTCATCCTGCCCTCATATATTATCCACTTCCTTCACCTTCACTCTAGGCTTTAGGCTGGTCGCCTATCCTGGTACTCTATCGGATCCAAAGCTTCGGTTCCTCAGGCCCGACCTTAAAAGGGGTAGAGGAACACCTAACACCACGATAGTGGTACAACTAGGGATGTTGAAGAAGAAGAAGAAGAAGAAGAAGAAGAAGAAGAAGAAGAAGCTAAATACATACAACTGCTTGCTTTTTCCAACAGATCCACTGTATGCTCTCTCCATCTAAAATAACTCTGACGAATACACAATTATTCAGCATGATTATCAGGGTTACAATCGCCGTATACGGCGCAATTGATGTAGAAAAACATATCTTATTTTGTTGTGTATTTTAACTCAAAAACGTGGTTCGTATATTTAAATTACGATTTCTTTATATATGTACCTAGTGAGGTAGTCGTACTTTAAAGTCCCTGCATTTAAGGAAGCTTAGCTTAGAAGCGAGTCCCATCCAGCTCAGCGGGAGTGTTAGGAGGTGTGACGTTGGCGCGCTATTCTAAAGGGTTTGGGGAAACTCTGTGATGTCATCCAAATCATTGTCTGCTGCGCTTTTGTAAGAAATAATAAACATCTCACGTGATAATAATTTCTATTTATGCAAGCATTGCCTCACGTCACCAACTTAACCACTTCCCCGCATTCCAAATCCACACAGAACTTGGTCCCCTGCATTGCTTTACTCGTTTGTAACCAACAACACACTGACTTTCACATATACAGGTTTGCGCATGATACGAGTGGACGGTTGCCATACTGGAATCGCTGTCATTGGAGGGACTTTACGGAAGAATGGCTAACAGTCACTCTACACAAATCTAATCGATAGTCCATCTCTTCTCACCTATGCAATAAAATGTCAACGGTGATAGTTATGATGGTGGTTCAGATTCGCTGCCTCAGTTTCAGCAAATTCGTTAATAGAGGATGAACAAATACATGATATTTAACACATCTCCACACGAAGAATTCGTGCGATTTTAAATCCACTGAACACAGTGGCGGCTGGTGGGTTAAATTATTGGTGGTGCACAAATGAAAAATAAAATACAGAGTAGTAATGACTCACCTATTTATACAGAATCTCTGCTGTACTCTCCTTAGACCTGGCGAATCTATCGATAACTTTTGCTTTGAAGTCGCTGATCTTCATAGCAAACTCTCTCTCAATTGAAAGCATTGCTAGTGCTGTCAATCAGTCCTGTGACATTGTGTTCCTAAGGAAAGTTTTTATTCTTTTTAAAGTTGAGAAACAGCATTCTGCTTCAGCGGTAGACATTGGCATAGTCAACAGTACTCGGAGGAGTTTGACATATTCGCTGAATGTAGTACATAAATTGTTTTCCTTATTCAAGTCCATCAAGCATAAAGCGCCGGACACTCCACGAAATTCCTCTCGACTGTAAATTAGTCAGTTCTCTATGAATTTTTGTTCCAATGATAAAAGGATAGAACCTGATTGTTTCTCCAAGGGAATCCTCTGGAAATGTCTTAGAAAATTTCTTGATGAAACAAAGTTGAGGCTACCAGATGCCCAGTGAAGCTAAATCTGTCCTTTGCTTCTCTAAGAATGTCACATACTTCAAGACCTTCTCTTCTCTTCACATCATGATCTTCTATTCTTCTCCTCTTAATTGCAGTTTCTTCGTGTTCCTCGATATCCACGCTATTTCTTACCTTTTGCACTTCCCTTTTAAATTCGTTTAGCTGGGCGATGGCAAACGTTGCAATACAGTCTCGTTTCTGCAGCTGATTGTACAAAATGTCCATATGTGGTATCATCTTGTAGAAGAAAGACAGCCAGAATACAACATTGTAATCTTTCAAAGTGGCCATAAACCCAGAAGCCTGAACTAGTGTGGCGTTGTTGTTTCACAGAGCTCTCTTCTGAATAACCTCCATGCATTTAATTAAATTCTCCCTGTGTTCGAAAAGCAGAGCACACAGAAGCTAAGCCTGAAGGTCACGCTATAGCCGTTGCTAAGAGTAGGAGGAGCTAGGTTTATAAGCTTCCATTTAAGCAATGTATAAGAAGCCCCTCCCATCTCTTCACCTTCCCGCAACCCCCTCAGAGAGCCTACATTTGGGCGAAATCTTAGGTTAACTCTTCACTGCAAACCTGCGGCTCCTACAGCTAATCACTGTTTATTTCGACTTCTGCGGCCATGGGCAGCTACAGACGATAAGCGTAATTGAAACATGCTTGTATATAAAACAATGCAAACAAGTACAGCTTTAATGTGCAAAATGCACCTGTTGTATATTCAGAATCAGTGGGTGTAGCGCAAACCTGCAACCTTATGAAGGAACCGCCCCTGACTGAACATGGTCGTCGGGTAAAGGCTTATGATCAAAATCCGCTCCATGTCCGAATTATCGTTGCGGTAGTTCTTGGTTTCAAGAAAAATATTCTAGTAAAAGTGATGTGGTGCAACATTCTGTTGCAGCACGTAGTCGTCCATGTCTTCATTCAACTGGGGTAACAGCCATTCCATAAGCATGTCCAGTTAAATTATCCTCGAAACTCTATGTTCACTGAAGAACATGCCTGTGAAACTACACAGAATATATCCAGAGTAGGGATTTTATGTATGTTCTAGATCACTGCGTCGCGACGTCAGGCGTCGGTGGGAGGGGGGAGGGGAGGGGGGTGAGGACCAACCAAGATGTTACATGTGGAATTGGAAGGGACAGACATGTCTCGACACGCATTCCCAGTGTTTTTTAGGGGAAGTCATAAATTATTGTATATGTATGTTTCAGATACAGACGTCGCGACAACTGGCGTCTGTGGAAGGGGGAGATGAGATCGACCACCTGTTACTCGACAAAGATTATGTGAGAGAAAACACAAAAATGCATTCCCAGGGTTTTTTTAAGGGAAGTCATAAACTATTGTATATGTATGTTCTAGATCACACCGTCGCGACATCTGGCGTCGGTGGAAGGGGGAGATGAGATCGACCACCTGTTACTCGACAAAGATTATGTGGTATGGAAGGGACAGACATGTCTCGACAGGTTTCTGTGATATGTTGGGGAGGGTTGAGATTGAACATCTGTTAAGTGTTATCCGACGTCGGTGTTATGTGAAAGGATGCAGCCATATTTAATGGCCCTCAAAAATAAATAAGGGGCCTGAAATTGAACATCTGTTACGCGACAAAGAGTATGCGTTCCCAGAGTTTTTTAAGGGAAGTCATAAATTATTTTTCCGCCAAAACGCTTTCCCCGCCCCTGAATTCCCCCACCACTATTGAAAGAGTATATAAGACTCTCCGGCTTGGAGCGCTAATTTAGTTCGTGGATTCTCTCAGCGTACTTATTTGCTATGTCTGAGATGTCAACTCTTGGGAGTGAGTGTGCAGCGGAGGCGCATCATTACGCGTATTACCACAAAGAGTTATGCAACGGTCTTATGCATTCAATCGTTTGCAACAGACCTTCATACCACGATCAGATGTCTTCTCGGGAAGTATGCACAGAAAACTGTCCAGTCTACAGAAAACGATACATTTAAGTATAATAGCAATTATTATTTTTTTCTAGAGAATTTATTGCCGATTTTTATTTAAGAAGAAAAAGTAATTTAAAACCTATTCGCTATTCTAGGCAAGAGCCGGTTCATGAGCAAGAACAAAGCGGAGTTGATGAAGTTGACGGATTCGCTTCAAGTCACGAGGCCATACACCACTCTGAATTTTGTAACGGTGATACGCATGCTACCCTGTGTACGCAGCCCGAGGCTCATGAGCATATGTACTCTTACTTCCTCTGCAATGAGAAGTGTAGTGTGTACCAGCTCAGACAGAGACAATCAAAGTAAGTGGAACCAAAGAAATTCACGACTCTTTCCTTACAGGATCGTTGAAATATATAATTCCATGTAAAAAATACCCTTGTTACAGGCTTCGAATGACAGTTCGAGATCCTAGACCTGTTATTGATTGCGATACCTCCAGCGATGAGGCTGAAAAGGATGCTGTTACGGAGCGATCTACACAGCTTATAGACGACTTCCTGCCAGATCAGTGCGATGAAATTACTGAGAATGTTACTCCGGAGCGTATCCCGAGCATACAATCGGAGCGCCGCAAAACATCAATGTAAGTATTGCTGTCATACAACTTAAAGAAAGAAACTCTTGCACCCCTTAAGTGCTATTCTCTCAGGAGACAATCTATTTTTTCTCTCTTGCTAACTCGCATGTTATGTGCTCTGTTTCAGGACAGCTATAAGGAAACCTCGAAAAAAGGTACTTAAATATAGCTTTGCGGATCTCCAAAGGCGGCTGACACTCTTAGAAGAACGAATGACGTCTGCTGCTGCTACCCCCAAGAGGCATGCAAGTAGCTCCCGTGTACCAAGACGCCTGAACCTCTGAAAGAATTAGAGGGAACAGATTCGGGCTTCTTCATAAAAAATAACGGGAAACATGACATCAGCTGCCATGCTCCATGACGTTCACATAACGAAAAGTTATAGTGTTAACATAGGACTAATCTACCGTATTCCAGCTGTAATCATAAAGAACAGAGGCAGTGACAATTTTGTGTATATGTCAGTGTATGACTGGGAAATTATTAAAAGTAGGCTTCATGTATTTGAAGCATTCCTCAAAGAGAGCAACTATGCGTGTTGTGATTACAGTGAGAACATTGTATATTCCTTTAATGTCATTGTGTATATGGAAGATGAGATCAGATTTCTGAATACAGTTCTAAACAGAGGTGAAATAATTTTAAAGTTTAGTGAATTTTGTCAGTTAAAGAGGTTGGAATGTTATATACAAAGACACTCAACGAATCTAACTCTCTGTAATGAAATGTCATATGTAGGGACAGGGAGCTGGAGAAGGACGGCACTGGAAATGTACAATGATATGAAATAAAATTAAATTACTTTTCAAATTATATATCTTTTTTATTCACTTGAAATCCTTGTTACATGCATCCTATATCCCGTATATCCTTCATTACAAGAATCCTTGATCGAATTAAATTAATGACTGCATCACGTGAGTCAGAGGCTTGTATGTGAAAACTCTGTCATGTATTATCACACAATACAAAGTAGTCTGTGCGGGTATATTTGCACTAGTTTGAATTTCAAGTCTAATATTGACAGCGCCATTTACAATTTCCTCAGGCTGATGCGAGCAGTCTATGATGAACAATGGTGCATGCTTGAGAAAATCTTTTCTCTTCAATAGAGGGTAGTTTTCTTTCCCGTAATAAGAGTTTTGGAACTTAGAATACATTTCATATAAAGCTGCAAATCTAGAGTTCCCAAAGTCCAAGTTCATATCATGATAGGGATAACACTCACTATTGAGATAAAGCCGCAAATTTGTTATGTTATAATGATCAAACTCGGAACAGTCCTTCGATGCATTCTTTGTTCTTGACGTCTGGGCTCCCACTATAACAAATCTCGGCTTCTCCGGTTTCGAAGTTGTTGCGACGTTCCATGTAAATGATCTAGTTTACGGAACAGCCGGCTGGGTATGTATATCCATGGTTCTAAATGCGAGATGCAGTGGCCTGTCTGCCTTGACGATCTTGAGGATTTCTACCTTTTCAGTGTCAGAAAGGCGGATTACAGGCATCCTCCATTCGATGCGAGCAAGTTTAACGATAGCATTTCCTTCTCCTTCAGGTGCCAGAACGCAGTTCTTAGACTCCTTAGATCGAATGAGCACCAACTCAAACTTGCTATTGAGAACGAGGTCCTTGTGGTCATCTGCAAATCCTAGAAGCATTGACAGGGGCACTATGGCATTGAATGCTCCGCTTGTTGAGTGCACAATATCCACATCTTCTCCAGGATAGCACCATCCGGCATTGATCAAACGATTCGATTCCATGGGATTGAGAGCAGCATAGTTGCGCATAGTCGATGTAATGCCGGGATTCCTTGTTCTATCTATACAAGTTCCATTCATGTCCAGCCGAATCTCATCAAACATAAATGCCAGGGCATTGTTAGTCAACTTCGCCAACGTAGCTGTTCCATTAGGCTTAGAAACTGATCCCTTAATGTAGAGATAACTCCGGTTAGACAGAGTATATAAATCTTCCGCTTGACAAGGTATCCTAATCTCGTCATTAGCGTCCAGAGCCGATGTATTATACGGGAGAAACACATGTTCCTCTTCTTTAGCAATCTTATCATCAAATGAAGGCGCTTCGGTCACATTAAAGATGTCCATTAAAGAATTCTGAAGCCCAAAGCTTCGAGGAACTTCTTGCTGCTCGATGTTAACACTCTAAGAGTCAAAGGGTGATTACGGAGATTATGTGATTGTAATGTATTATTATATGCTTTGCGATGGTTTCTCCTTCTAAAATCTATCCCCATTTCGTCGAATATGAAGACGTATGCTTATATCCTCGTTTCTAAAGTTGATGCTATCTCCGTTCTGATCGACCACGCGAAGGGTGATTTGATCGATAAGATTAGTGTCTATTATAGGCAGGTAAATAGGGTTCGGAGGCTCTTGAGAAATGTGATATCCAGGCGGGACAGAAGGGAAAAATTCATAGATCGAGCGTCCTCTTTTACCATCGATGAAAGAGCCTGTCGCAATACTGCATTCGATTCGAATGATGCTCACCTTAAATATGTTTACTAGGAAATCAGATTCAGTCACCTGATTAGGAGCAATAACTTTGTTTTCATTGAATCCTAAAAGAGATCCAATAGAACGCCCCCTAGAAAAATCAATAGAAAACGGGCACTTGATTTCCTGTAACCAACACTGTAACCACCCCTGTAACCAAAATTGTAACCACCCACTGTAACCAAAATTGTAACCAACTGTGTAATCAAATTGTAACCACACCCTATTATCAAGAGGTAACCTAACCTCACCTAGCCTATCTTCTGAGCTGACCTACAGATGTGTATATAGGTGTATTTATATTATTACTTTCTTTAGTTCTGCACCATCACCTGTGTGAATGGTATCACTATGAGCGACTGCTCTGGGAGAACTTTTCAATCAAATTATAATAATCTTAAGTTCTCATATATTAGAAATGGAAAGGAGCGTTATCTTCAGTGTTGTTTATGTAAAGAAATTCTACGGAATAGGTCCATTAGACGCCTGAAAGCACATCGGTCACGGTGTAATGATAAAATAAATTCTGTGAGCTGCCTTTCATTGCAGCACAATGAAACAAAACATTCTAGATCATCTGGATATGAAAATACAAAATCTTTGGTACATCACGATGAAGTGATCTGTGGTGGTGTAACACCAGTTTGTGAAGAGAGAGTATCATTGATCAGTAAAGATGGAAAACTTGTACCCTACGTCGATTCAGTGAATGAAAATGAAAGTATCAGTAAACAGAGTTTAGATCCGCGAACTGAAAATAATCGGGGTTCTAAGTGCTTTGATTTTGTGTCTCCGAATATTCAATGTGACCCCAATGAGCTCGTAAATCGGCTAAGGCTGATAATGATGTCTCAGTCATGCAAAGGAATCAAGACTCATGAAGATGAAATTCGGTCAATTATTCAAGAATTGAAGGATGCCTGATAAAATACCATAAGCAAAATATCGTGTAAAAGCTACCGACTCATGGCCTGTAGCTATTAATTTAATTGAAAAACGTATTCTTGTAAATGGATGATATTAAGTATTCAATCGAATAAAAATGATTTATAAGTTTAAATTATTTTATTTTTATTTAATGGCGCTGATCATTTCAGAAACCATCATTCACCCTATATCTTCCATTTCATTACATCGAGATATGTTCATTAATGTCTTTGAAGGAATGAAGTAATCATATACTCGAAAACTCGGAAGGTACAAGCGTGAATCAGCTCCGCGCTCCTCTACTATCACAATTGCAGGAACGAATATAATTCAAGCAGAACTTCACTCAATCATCATATGTACCGATTAGTTCGCAACGAAGCGTCAAGATGAATAGAGAAACAGTATCTGTAATTGAAACTGGTACCGGAGTCTGGGGGTTTTACATAGTTATGAAGAATCGCATAAACATTGGTCGGAACATCACGAGGAAACATGTGATGGAAAAATACATCAAGTGATCTGCAATAATCTTTCACGTTCTAATACAGTCACATCTCATGTTCGATGTGCCTCAACTAGGCTCGTCAAAGCCGTGAAAGCATTCGATCAAGACAGTTTCATCATAATGATCTTCGAGTCCTTCACCTCTTCGCAGGAGAAGTAGTTACAAGAAGCTTTGGTTAATGGTATGTGTAAGAGAAATAAAAAGCCTGTGTAACTGGAAAATGATGATGTAGATGTATAATAACTCAATAAAGGAAGCTGATGTAAAAATTAAAAAAAATTCTGTTCGTTATTTAATATCCCTTTCCAGTCATTGAGTGGATAGCTGTCGCTATTGTAGGATAATTTGAAATTATTGATGGTATAGCGAAGAAGCTATCTAATCGGAAAATAGGTATACCGATTAACATTGACTAAGAGTTTCGAATCATGCTAACTTCTCAAATGATTCATGATAATGAAATCTATACTTTTTTGGTCTACCGCGATATAAGCTCCCTTAAGATTAAATTGCAAGATATAATGAAAATATCAAGCTTGTGTTCCGTATTAAGTAAGGTTTTATTATATTTCATTTAATTAACTTAACTTCTACTTTATTAATGCATCTATGAGTTGCTTCTACACTTTTATGTTGCTGTTTTCCATTATAAAGTTGTATATTTCCTTTATATATTTGGTTTCTTAGAACCAGAATATTAACTTTTATATTAGAGCTTTTATTTGAATTATAATTTAGGGTAACCCTATAGATAGATTACCACGCTTGCTTGCTGGTATAGAAGAGGGCTTTTATCTAACAATTAAGCTGAATTTGCTGGGATATGGAGCATAGGAAAATACGGAAATTTTTAGGTGAATAATAAGGCTATTATAAATTGAGAAAATACTGATATTTATTAAATTTATAATATACATATTATACCAAGATTTCCTAAATGCTGCGTGCCTGTGTGAGTGTGTGTGTGTGTGTGTTTTCTTCTGTAGCAGAATTCTTCGCCGCAGCCACCTCCTCCTCCGGCTTTTCCACCTCCTCCTCCTCCTCCTCCCCCTCTTCTCAAACCATGAATAGATGGATACCTGGAATAACCAAAAAATCGATTATCATATTGCCTCGGTAAATAGATGATACATATTTCCTTGAATGGGAGATTATTTGGAGTCCTTCAATGTAGTTAATTAAATATGTAGCAGCATTACCCTATAAGATACATCAACTGTTTTCAATAATAAGTCTGGAAAAGCAGTAATCCAGCGCTAGATTTTGGAAACGCGCTGTGTCCTCAAAACTAAATAAAATATTTGCATTATTTACGTTATATCGCTGCGATTCGAACCTAGATCCTTTGGCTATCAGCCATCGAAGTTATTTTTTATTTTCACATCGATTTCATGTTATTTTAAAGATGAAGTACAGTTTTCGCTCTTAACCAGAGGACTATTTACTTCAAATGATTTTTTAAATTAGCATTAAATGGTGGAGCCATATCCTTGAGAGAGGTCACCACCTCCCGCAACAAAAAAATCTTTGCACGACAGGTGGCCTCAATCACTTTGGAGGGTGGCAAATGTTACAAGTGGGGGCGGATGTTCAAGAGGCCCTGCTTCTCACAGGATGGTGGAAACGATAATGGATGGCTTCTCTTAAAACATGGGAATTCTTCCTTCTGTTTACTCGCACGCTTAAAAAAAGACTGGTTGGACACCTATAGACGTGGGGGGAAGCAAGACAGTTTTCCATCATGTTTACAGCTGCAACATAAATGTGTCTCTCTTGACATAACACACGACGCAATAATTGTCAGATTAGAATTAACGGGACCCATTAATTTGTATAAGGAAAAAGCCTTCAAGTTTCACATGGCTGTTTGCTTGGGGTGCAATCGCAACCCTGCCAAAACCCAGCTGCAACATAAATGTGTCTCTCTTGACATAAGACACGACGCAATAATTGTCAGATCAGAATTAACGGGACCCATTAATTTTTATAAGGAAACAGCCTTCAATTTTCACATGGCTGTTTGCTTGGGGTGCACTCGCAACCCTACCAAAACCCTTGGAATGCATTTCCGTGTTTCTCCCGCATAATCTTTGTCGAGTAACAGGTGGTCGATCTCATCTCCCCCTTCCATAGACGCCTGATGTCGCGACGTCTGTATCTGGAACATGCATATACAATAATTTATGACTTCCATTAAAAATCTCTGGGAATGCATTTTTGTGTTTTCTCCCACATAATCGTTGTCGAGTAACAGGTAGTCGATCTCATCTCCCCCTTCCACAGACGCCAGATGTCGCGACGTCTGTATCTGAAACATACATATACAATAATTTATGACTTCCCTTAAAAACCCTGGGAATGCCTGTCGAGACATGTCTGTCCCTTCCAATACCACATTTAACATCTTGGGCTGTCCTCACCCCCCTCCACTCCCCCCTCCCACCGACGCCTGACGTCGCGACGCAGTGATTTAGAACATACATAAAATTCCTACTATCCAGCTTTGGTAAATCGCGCATGAGTTGCACAGAACAATGGGTGTTTGTTGATCACCAAACTTGAACGTTTTGCTTATTTACCTTTCCATTCGTGTAGAAGGTCGCTTCGTTGATGAAAACCAGTCTGTCATGAAAACCATCATTTTCTTCAAAACATTCTTACAGTGCGACGGAAAACAACATACCTAGGACTTTGTCATTACCGTTTAAAGCTTGACAGGGGCCAACGTAAGACACAAAATGTGGTGGAGGAACTATGTGCGTATTTTTGCTGTCTCTGTAAGTCAGTTGGAACTATGAAGTAAGGCGTCCCTGATCCGATTCACATGTGTTTCTGGTACTGCAGGTCGCTTACTACTTTTGTCCTTACACGATTGACCTGCGTCCAGGTTAATCAGGTAAACAATGATACGTATTTTCAGTACCATATATTATATTTCTTTGTGGGTGTAATGTACTTGATGCATTTGATATAAATGCACCGTTTTAGTGGAGCATTATGTTCACGTTCACTTGTATCTTCTGTATGTGAATAGTATGCACACAAACATTTTTCCCCACATAAAAACCATAAGATGTGAAGCGCAATCTATGTATGAACTTCACAGGAGGGTGAAAAAAAGAACTGGCTTTTGAAGAAGTGTAACCAAACTCTAAAACTAATTCATCAAAATGTAAATGTTATATCCAACAAAATAGACCAGTTAGACATTTTAATTAAAGAAGAGGACCCTGATGTTTTAGTGATCACCTGAAATTGAATGTGTTCATTTGTGTAATTTAAGCTTAGTAGCCAGATATTGCAGGTTAAATAAGAACAAAGGTCGTGTTGCTATTTACACAAAAAATCATTGCAAAATATTTTTAAATGGTAACTGCCCCATAACCTTTTGTTTCGATAAATACAGTGTTGAAGGTGATATCGAACTATTAGGTCCTAAATTCAAATATGGAGCCATACCATTTTTATTATAGGATATATAGACCTCCTAAGGGGTAGTTATAAGGTATTCTTCAGCGATTAATTGAACTCTTAGAATCGTTAATGCCACAAACATGCTGTTACTTGATGCTTGTTGGAGATTTTAATATAACTGTTTTAGAAATACATACCTGTAAATATAGAAACCTCACTAACATTTTAAACCAATTTGGTCTAATATACACTATAAAGGAACCCACAAGGATAACAGGCACAAGTAAAACTGTGATTGATAATATCCTTACTAGTATTTCTTCCCAATAGTTAAACTCACAAGTACTTCATATAGCAATTTCAGATCATTCTGCTCAATCAATGGTCATTTCAGATTTTAACTTAAAATGTAAGCTCGCAAGAAATACCACACCTAAAGTATCAAATGGGACAATAATTGCAATCAATCAAACTTGTCAACCCTAAATAGAGCCCTACGTGAGCTAGTCTGGAATGAAGTATATAGTGAGTCAGATACCAAAAAGAAATTCTATACTTGTCACAGTACATATTATAATACATTATTTTGATTTATATTGTCCTAAAACAAGAGCTAGAAATAACACTGTTCAAAACTGTAATAAAATTGGTGATTGGATCACACCCGAAATAAAACAACTCCGTATTCTCTTACACATTGCTAAAGACAGAATGTTATCAGGTAATTTGAAACGCGAAAACTTCAGTAATTTCAAGAATATACATGATAAAAACGTTGTTAAAGCTAAACAAGACTTCTTTGGTAGATAGATAATTTATTCATCTTGTAAATCATACATTGCATGACTCGGATAACAAAAGGAGATCAAGTTGGGGCATTATTAATAATTTCAGAGGTAACATAAAACCGAAGAAAGAAACGCCCTTTGAAAGGAAGTCCAATGAGAACGTCACAAGGGATTCTTCAGAGTTGGCATAAACATTATAGGAAGCATCAAAACTAAAAATAGTGTTGGCTACGATAACACCTCAATAAAACTAATAAAAGTTTGCTAAGAATTCAGAGCCAGTCCTCTACTGGACATTATTAACCCAATACTAGCAAATGGAATTTTCCCTGATAGTCCCAAAGTAGCTAACGCCATTCCAGCATTCAAGAAACGAAATAAAATAGTGATGGACAATTATAGGCCTATTTCCATATTACCATCTTTAGCCAAGGTGGTGGAAAAAGTAATTTATTCTAGAATCGTTACTTTCCTTGACAGATTTCACCTCATATCAGCCTGCCAAAATGGATTTGTCCATGGAAAATCTACCCTATTCACTGCTTCAACATTTCTTGAGTATATAATTGATAGCATTGATGCAGGTAATTTTGCAGCTGGAGTTTTATTAGATCTATCAATAGCTTTCGATTGTGTTGATACAAAAATTCTATTAACTAAAATTGAACGTATTGGACTCAGAGGTCTGAGTAAAAACCTGATACAATCCTACACGAATAAGAGAAAACAATATGTACAACTGAAATATAAACAACGTGACTTTATTTCAAAACCTGTAGAGGTATAGTCTGGCGTGCCCCAGGGATCTATTTTGGGACCTTTATTGTTTATTCTGTATATTAACGACATAAAGACTGTGATACAGGGTAATGTAGCTTTAAGTTTTATGCAGACGATGTAACACTGGGTTTCAGCAACAGGAACAAAAGCTGATTAATTCCATTTGATTTCAAGACGCGTTCTTTCGAACTTTAGCTTAATATAGACAATACTCTAGTCTGGTGTGTAAAAAGTGTAACTTGGAACAACAACATTGAAAAACTAGAAAGTAAATTAGGCTCAGGATATTTAGCCATTTTTTCTCAGTAGAAACTAGTAAGTTAGTATATTTTGCATTAATATGTTCACACATATCTTATGGCATCGAGCTGTGGGGACACACTTCCAAATTAAACGCTAACAGAATTTTTCTCCCACAGAAAAGAGCTATCAGATACTGGCAAAAATAACACTACGAGTTCATGCAGGCCCTATTTTTAAAGATTAAACATACTCACTCTTCCCTGCATATTTATTCTGCGAACAATACTTTTTGTACATAACAGGAATATTACCTCCATAAATTCCGATGTCCACACATATGAAACAAGGGGAAGGAATAACTATATAGTTAAAGGTCACAGGCAAAAACCTTTTGAACATAAGCCCCAAAATGTTGGTACAAAACCACTTAATAAGCTTCTGGAAAGGCTAAAAATACTGTGTCAGCTGCTAACTTTAAAACTAAACTGACTAAACTCTTGTTAAGCAGAGCCTATTACAGTATAGTTGAATACTTTGATGACAGCTTCGATGAATTTGAATAATTATGTTTTGTATGTGTGTGTGAGATAGAGATAGATAGAGAGAGAGAAAGAGAGAGAGAGGATGAATGACAATTTCTTGACAATGTTTGTAAAATATAACATAAAATGTCTGTGAACAATAAATTGATTGAGGGCCTAGCACAAGCGGCTGTAGATATTGTCGCCGCAACAGGCATAAAAGTTTCAGCGCAAATAGACAACAAACGTATAGTGTTTCACTGTAATACCTAAACAGCTTGCATAAGCAGTTAAAGATAGCCTGAGGTACAGGTCAGCCGATAAATGGAAATTTCTGGCGACATCTTGGTTGATAGAGATTATTCGGTTTCGTTATTGTTCCAAGAAATATCAATGAGGTATTTAAGAAGGCAACGACTCCACAAGAGTCAGTCGCGAAGATTCGTAAAGAGTGCAGTAAAGAGCTGTAGAGTGTTGTTGTAACGAGAGCTGATGTAATCAGAATGCTGTTTGTTATTGTCATCGACCTTGGTAGATTGCGGTGTGTATGTGACGTAATGATGTTACGTGAGAATTGAACAGTGCATTTCTACGGAAATAAAGAACATTTGGAATATCTGCAACTCAGACTTTTAATTCTACGAACCCACAAAGTCACAATTGGTGTCAGGAGTGAGACATTACAACATGGAGGCTGCATTGGCACAAATTCCAGCGAAGATGAACGAATTAACAACGAAGATGGAGGCGGCAAACAACAACCTGACCGCCCAGCTGAAGGAAATAAAAACAGCGAATGACAACCTCGCTGCGAAGATGTAGACGACAAATCACAACCTGACTGCGATGAAGGCCGAATTAACCACTGAAATGAAGGCTGCGAACGAGGCCTTCGCCGAAAAACTTGAAGAGCATTTCACCGGCGTGAGGGATGACGTCAAGGAGCTGGGCAGGCAGATGGGTCAAGTGGACGAGCGCATTAACGAACTAGAAGGAAAGGCCGACAATATTACTAAATCCCTCGAAGACCTGGCAAACCGCGTTAACGACCTGAGGGACAGGCCGACAGCAACACAAAGTCCCTGAACGCCATGGTAGAGGACATCGCCGGCAGGACATTGAAGGACTTGAAGGGCGAATCGCCGGGACGTGACGCAACATCTGCGCGCGAAAACCTCTTAAATAAGACGGCGCAATAACTTTCGAAGTCTTCCGGCGCCAGCTCGACACAGTGGCCAGGCACAAGTGGTCACCAGAGGAAGAGGCCGCTCAGCTAATAGCCAGCCTCCAGGGACGGGCCGCAGAAGTCCTGATTGCGGTCCAGGCAGCGGCGGCACCCAAGGACATCTGGGAGGCCCTGGAGAACCACTTTGAAAACCATCGGTTAGCCGCAGCGTACTGAAGCCAGCTGAAGTCAAGGTCACACCAGCTAGGGGAGACGCTCCTGGAGTTCACCCTGGCAATTGAGCAGCTGGCTAGCAAAGCCTTAGTCGACCTCCCACTAGAGTTCGTATCCCGGGAAGCCGCCTACATATTCGTTGACGGTTTACGAGACACGGAGATTCGTCAGCACCTAATGCTTGGCGACTACAAGAATGTCCACAAGGCGCTAACGGCAGCATTGATGATGGAGACGTCCAAGTTGACAGCTACTTTGACTTCCAGAACAAGGAGTATCCGCTATAATGGAGACCGAAGAAAAGCCGAGGGACGCCGGCGAAGACCTAGTGGCCTGTGTTGGGGGTGTGGACAGCCGGGACACCTGAAGAGAGACTGCCCACACCAGGAAGAGCAGCCGGAAAACGAGTAAGGGCCGTCGTAGAGAGGGGCAACTCGGCGCCATCACCACCATCCCCTCGAGTAACACTGCGCGCCGTCAGCCGGCGAATGGATAACAGCCTCATCCCGGACGGTTGAGTGAGAGGGAAGCCGTGCCACGTGCTATTGGACACCGGGGCAGCCGTGACTATCAACAAACCTGACGTGGCCAAGGGTTTGCCGACGAGGAAACCGAGGCGACCATACCAGCCTGTGACGGCACCGGCTGACACCTTGCCTGTGCAGAAGGAGGCCCTACTGAAGTTGACCTTGGGACGGAGTACCGTGCGTCTGTGGGTGTTCGTCGCGATGGTAGCTGAGGATGTGATACTGGGATTGGCTGCCCTCATGAGCCACGAGATGGCGATCGACGTCGGCAGGAAGGTTCTGCGGCTCAATGGAGAAGACTTGATACTCCGGCAAGCCGAAGGGCTCCTTGGAATCTGCAGCGCCATTTTGAAGGAAGACGTGGTGTTCTCCGCGAGAAGTGAGGTGGTGGCGACGGCGCGACTCGTAGGCCAGCGTACGAAGGATATGATGCTAGACCAGAAGACGCCTGTGCATGGACTATGTGTATCCAGGGCATTATTGTCGTGCCAAGAGGAGGTTCCAGTGAGACTGCTAAATCCAACGTACACCGATCGCGACGTACAGGCCAGGACAGAGTTGGGAACCTGCGAGCCCGTGGTCAGCGTAACGGCAATCGACAAGACACAGGAGCCGGTGCCAAAGCAACACCTGGTGTCCCCGCTGGATGGCTTATTTGGGAGGGCGGCCGACTACCTGACCGCAGAACAGCTGGAGAAAGTTCGACAACTGCTGAGACGATACCAGCGTGTCTTCAGCCAAGTTAACAGTGACTACGGCCGCAAGGACACAGTGCTTCACCGCATCGACACCGCAGACGCCTGGCCTATTCGGCAACCACCTAGACGCGTTCCGCTGGCGAAACTAGGGGTGGCACGAGACATTTTGGAAGTCATGAGATCCAGGGGAGTAATCGAAGAGTTGACAGCCTTTGTCTTCCCCTGTAGTTCTGGTGACAAAGAAGAACGGCGAGCTACGCTTTTGCGTGGACTACAGGAAGCTAAACGCTGTCACCCGGAAGGACTGTTTTCCCTTACCCCGGATTGACGACACCTTGGACACGCTTGCTGGTGCACAGTGATTCTCCACCCTAGACCTGAAGTCGGGTAACCGGCAGGTGGCTCTAGACCTGAGAGGCAAGAAAAAGACTGCATTCTCGACAGGCCAAGGGCTTTTGCAGTTCACAGTTATGCCCTTTGGCCTCTGCAACTCACCAGCCATCTTCCAACACCTAATGGAATCAGTGATGATATGGCTGACTTATGACACCTGTCCGCTAATCTGGACGACATCATCATCGTCGGCAGGACATTCGAGGACCATCTGCAACACCTGAGCAAGGTGCTACAGAGGCTGCAGTCGACCAACCTGAAGCTGAACGCGAAGAAGTGCCAGCTCTTCCGAAAAGAAATCAACTACTTAGGCCACAGTCTAATCAACCGAAGTAGCCACAGACCTGGAGAAGGCAGAGGCCGTGAGAGATTGGCCTCGGCCAAAGGGTAAGTGAGAATTGCGCAGTTACCTAGGGCTCTGCAGTTATTACTACCGCTTCATAAAGGGGTTCTCCAACATCGCCAAGTCCCTCACTCGCCTGACTGAGGAACACCGACCTTATGTGTGGACGGGTGACGCCAAAGACGCTTTTCAGCGGCTGAAGAAGACACTTTGCAGTGCTCCTATTCTCCAATGAAGGCGGCGCCTTCAATGTGGACACTGACGCCAGCGAACATCGCATTGGGGGCTTCCTATCCCAAGTCCAGGATGGCCATAAGCGGGTGATAGCCTACTATGGCAAGACGCTATCCAAGGCAGAGAAGCGCTACTGCGTCACCCGGTGAGAGTTATTGGCGGTAGTAAAGACATTGGAGCAGTTCCACAAGTACCTGTATGATCAGCCATTCCACCTGAGGACTGACCACTCCGCCCTAACCTGGCTGCTGATCTCTATAAACCTGGAAGGCCAGACAGCACGCTGGTTACAGAGGCTGCAGGAGTACGACTTCACCTCTGAACATCGTAGAGGGAGCAGCCACGATAACGCAGGTGCCATGCGCCGAAGACCCTGCCCACAGAAGTGCGGCCAATGCACAAGAGTGGAAGAGAAGGAGCGTGCCGTAACTGTCAGAGTGGTCAGGGATATACCTGCGAATGACTGGGATAGCGCAGGCCTGAGGAGGGAGCAGCTGGCGGACGCAGACTTGGGACCCCTCTTGAGGGAAGTGGAGGCAGGGACAAGACCAACCTGGGAGGATATCGCACCGGGGAGCGCCACCTACAAGTCGTACTGGACCCAAAGGGACTCACTGAAGATAAGAGGGGGCGTGCTTTTCCGAGTATTGGAATCGTCTGATGGGAAGACACAGAGAGAACAGTTTCTAGTTCCCCGAAGTAAGGTACCTGACGTCTTGGAGGAAGTGCACGCCGGTACTTCAGGAGGACACCTCGGAGCAAACCGGACGATCGACAAATTTCATTAGTGCTACTACTGGCTGAGGCTCCGAGCAGATGCTGAGAGATGGTGTCGTCAGTGTCAAGTGTGCGCGGCGGGTCGTGGCCCCCAGTCTAGGAGCCGGGGTCGCATGCAGCAGTAAAACGTCGGAGCGCCATTCGAAAGGATCACCGTCGACATGGCTGGACCATTCCGAGTATCCGACCGAGGCAACAAGTACCTGATGGTGGCCGTGGACTACTTCACCAAATGGCCGCAGGTGCTGGACGCAAAACCAGGAGGCAAAGACAATCATAGACTGCCTTGGAGCATGTGTTCTGCCGATTTGGGGTGCCGTTAGAGCTCCACAGCAAACAGGGCACCAATTTGGAATCCAAACTGATGAAGGAGGCACTAGAAAGTCTTGGGGTTAACAAGACCCGCACAACACCCCTACACCCGCAGTCGGACAGCAAGGTGGAGAGATACATCAAGACCTTAGAAGAGCACTTGAGGAAGGTCGTGGCCAGCCATCAGCGAGACTGGGACTACAAGGTGTTACTGTTCTTCTTGGCCTATTGCTTGTCAACACACGACACCACTGGGATGACGCCAGCCAGCTTAACGTTCGTCCGAGAGTTGCGCCTTCTCTGTGATCTAGCTTTTGATAGCCCCCCGGACGCAAAACAGCCAGCAACCCAGTATGTGGAGAATCTGGTGGACCATCCCCATGACATGCATTAGATGGCTCGTCAGAACATGCAGAAGGCGAGCGACCGCATGAAGGCCCGATACGACAGGCAAGCCAACAGGCAAGGGTTCCAGCAGGATGACCTAGTCTGGTTGTACCGCCCTACCCAGAGCGAGGGACGCTGCCCGAAACTTCAACAGTTGTGGCAAGGACCATACCGGGTGGTGAAGAGGACTAACGACGTGATCTACCGCATCCAAAGGTTGCTCCATGGGAAGATGTTGGTACAGTTGGATCGTCTGGCCCATTACCATGGTGCTGCTCGGGACGTCCAGCCTTGAGGAGGGAGCAGTGTCTCAGCAACGGGCATAAATGTTTCGGCGCAAGTAGACAACACACGGATAGGAGCTTGCATAAGCAGTTAAGGATAGCACGAGGTAAAGTTCTGCCGAAACAAACAAACTAAGATAAATGTTAATTTGTGGTGACGTCTTGGTTGATAGAGATTAATTGGTTTCTTTATTGTTCCAGAAATAACTAGAATTTATCAATGAGTTATTTAAGAAAGCGACGACTTGCCAAGGGCCAGTGCCCATGAGTGATAAACAGAGTGGAGTAAACAACTGTAGAGTGTTGTAACGAGAGCTGATGTAATTAGAACATTGTTATTGTCATCGACCTTGGTAGATTGTGGTGTGTATGTGATTTAATGTTGTTACGTGAGAATTGAACAGTGTATTTCTACGGATATAAAGAACATTTGGAGTACTGCAACTCGAACTTTTTATTCTACGAAACCACAAAGCCACAACAGCTGGTGAAGAGTAGACATGTTGTGCTCAAGCGTCTCGGCTGCGTCATAACGAGAAAAGTTTCGATTGATCGATACAGGGGTTTTATACTTCTAATGGCCTCAAAAATTTCTTAAACGATGGAAAAGATTAAGGAAATTCTGAAAGTAAAAGTAAATCTTGACGAATGAAGGTGGATATCAACATTCCATCCTCCATAGTCTAGAAGTAACATGCTAACCTCTGGTTCCTGATGTGCGGATTCAAATGCGGATGAAGCGATTGATTTTTTGTCGTAAAAATCACTAGCATGGTTCATTCACAAGGGAAGTAGATGATGATGCATTTGATTTATGGCACGTAAAAGTCTTCAGATCTGATAAAGAGGTCTCTGAGCAAAATTAAGCAGTTGTCACACCCAATGGAATGGGACACTGAGAACCACCGTTCGAAGCAGCTCGAGCTTCGACAAATAAAAGGTTAATTTTAATTTACGTGGCAAAGTTTTCGAAAATGTTGGTATTTTAAAAAATAACTCTAACACTTTTGATTAAAAAAAAACACTGTTTAAGATATTTCGTGACAGATGAAGTATAAGTCTTAGCTTTTCTATGAGTGTCTATATTATATATTATTTTTGCATAATTAGAAACCATAATAGTTAAACAAAATCTTATCACAACTTATCGGAACTTGTTAAAACACAAATGTACGTGTTATACAATTATTGTGAAGTGAACAATTTTGGAAATATTACTTGCCAGTTGTTTCGAACGACCGACCGAAGTCCTGGCTGGCTGTAAAAAGCCAGAAGGTTTCCGTTGCGTGCCCACCTGTTAAGGGTTTTAGCGCGGGTAAGGTTTTTCAATTGGGATTTTGTAGGATGTGTTGTGGGTTTTAAGGTGGACATTTATTTTTGAGGTTACAATTTATGTACCTTCAGGTTGTGGGAATGGATGCAATACCTTGCACCCTCGTGTTCTATTTTTATAATTTGTGTTTAAGTTGAAAAATGGTGATGTCAAACGGCTTAGAAGAATTATGTGGAGCTGCCAGTTGTTCCGAAATTTTCAGTAGCTACTTATACTCTTGTTCACAGTTAAGGAACACGAGATCTAGTGTACGACCCGATTCCGGGAAGCGCTGGCGTACTGGATAGCGAAAGACGTTTGCTTGGCTGATTCACGTTTGAAATTTGTAGCTATTGGTGTTCTGTATATAGAATGAAGCATCTTAGATTTTGATAAATTGATTTTCACCAGTTATAGCGTTATTTCTTCTTGAATATCTTTGTGCCTAATATTGACATTTTCCACTCATTTGGATGAAATTTGTAGCAATGAGGTAGACATTAGGCTATAAATTTAATAGGTCTCACTAATATTAGCACTTTTATTATAATGATAAATAATAATTATTATTTTCAGCTGTTCATATACAGTGGAATACGCCTACTTTCTTTGCGACTTTGTGGTCCAATAATTTGAATAGCTCACGGGCACTCGCGATTACTGAAGCTTACCTAACTTTAAAACATACGATCTGCTGAGCTAGACAGGTAGATATGAAAAATACATCAGTAGTAACTACCAGCCATGTAAACATTTGGGAGCGCGACTTTTCATACTTTAGTTCCGCACCTGTGCGGTATACAAGACTGCAACCACTTCGCGTTGCCAACAATTAGCAGTTGAGCAGCACTTATAAAGCTTGGTGTTCTGTGCTGTTGCTCAAATGAGACATGAGAAGCCGTTATTCCTTTTTAAACTCTTGGATATGCAAAGAGAATGAATTTCAAAGACATCACACAGCACCCAACTTTTTAAAGCGTTGACCATTGGTTAAATCTTACTGATTTCGTAACTGTCCTTGCGCCCTCAAGAAAATTAGCAATAAAATATCGTTTATTTCTGTTAACCAGTCGACATGAAGCAGATAGAAGAACAAGCATTTGTAGGAATAGTTTTACAAGAGTAAACAAAATTATATGAGTGAAGCAACTCAGTTATTTTGTACAGAGGCTTAAAATTGTGTATTCCGTTTCCTTTATTTTTGAAAATATCTTTGATAAAACGGGAAAAAGAAATATTTACTAATTGACTAAGAGGCTTACTCAACTTGATAGGCAATATTTTAACAATTTGTTACTTATCTCATTCCAGCCGTAAGAGGTTTTGCTTTTTAACGGCGCAATAATCCTTTCTGTCTCTCTGGGAGTTATGGAGCTCATTTCAAATTTACAATTAATTTGGGATATGACTTTCAAAAGTGAAAGTGCAGGTGAATTTTTGTTGGATCTAGTTGGCGGATTGTGAGCAGTTTTCTTGGTGGGGCCGGATGTAAAGATGCTTGTAATACAAGTAAATTATGATTATACATTTTAAAACAGGTTCCTTTAGTTGCATTGCCAAAAACACTGCAATGGCAGAAATATATCAAGACACCATACATTTTTTAACATACAATAACCAGTAATAAAAGATATACCAGTAATATACCAGTAATAAAAGTAATAAAACTCATCAAGCGGCAGTGTTACTTGTACAAGAGCTGAGCCACGTCTATGCGTCTATACGGCAAACATTTGAATCACTCTTTTTTAAGTTTTGGACTTTACCAATTTTCTCTTTGGGAATGAAACAAACAGGCATGCAATTAAACCTGTCTTGGCCCATAGTGTTCCTAAGGAAATAATTCTTTTCATTGTAATGAAACTGTTCTCTACCTCGGCTGTTGAAACTGAAGTTGTTGGTGCAACTTGCAGTCTTTCTGGAAATGCTTTTTCAAAAAAATGTTATATAAAAGATTGAAGAGTTCTCTGCCTGAAGAGATATCTTTGAATGTATTATTATGATAAATCACTAAAAGATCATTTTTTTAACTTTTCTTAGGAGATAATGGGATTATAATTTGATGTAGGGCCAGAGTCACAGAGTCAACAGGGAAATGTTCTCTGAATGTAATAAATTTCTCTGGATAAATAATCGCAAACGTATTGTATATATGAGACTGTTGGAATCGTCCTTTCTATTGTTTGACCATTGTGTCACACACTTCTTTGGTATGTGAATTCAGGTTCGCTATAGAACCGTAATTCGGTCACTTTCTTGAAGGAGAAGCAAAGTCATCATCAACGAATTTCAGACACAGCTGATTCAAAATACTGCAAAGCTTGGAATACAGTAACATTATCGGCACTGTGCATGGGAATTATGTCGAATGTTAGCATGTTTCATAACGTCGTAGAACAAATTTAGAAGAAACAAAAAGTCTGGATTATTAAGAAAGTTCTTAAAACCAAGAGCTTGCCATATTGTTATATCATCCCACTCATCCACCTGCTCAATATTCTCAAAAAATGTAGTAAATAAAGATTTTTTTTTTCATGAACGTTGTTCACAATCCGTGACTGACAGTTCCATCTTGGGAAGCAGCTGGAATGCGTCTGTCGCAAACTGAGTGCAACAGTTTACTGCTTCTTTGTGAAGACGAAAAAGGTGTGAACCCGCCAATTTATGGCGAAAAATAACAACTGATTATATGTTTCTGGAACACAAATTTCCTATAAACAAATTTAATTGATGAGCATAGCAGTGTACATACGCGGTGTATGGGAAATAGTCCTGCAGCAAAGTCAGGACACTTCGGGCTAGCACTCATTATTACTGCACCCTCATATTCTTGAGATATGAGTTTAATTTCAACATTTATTTCACACGAATGTACTCTGTGAAAACCAAAATGCATAAAACTGAATTACGTACAAGAATTTGAGGGAGTGGTTGTGTAAAATTGTATGCACTCTTAATACTCTGTTCAGTATCTATTGTTAGTGGCTAGTTCATTGTGTTTCTGGATTGATATTTTATGTGCAAAATCAACCTGTACAGCTATGTTTACAGTTCCAAATAATTTAAATGTACAGGCATTTTTTAACTGAAGTACACTTGCCTCCTGTTTTGCAATTCGTTCGCTCAAATGTTTCAGATGCTTACAGACTTACGTCGTCCTTCACCGTCAAATATCAAACAGTAAAAGCAAAAGACACTTTGTTTCCCCTCACTTGAAGTTAGCCACGATTTCTTACTAGACCAACTGTTACACAAATTCCTCTGCTTTTTTGCCATCTTGTTGCGTAAGTGTAAATATTATTCGGTAGATGTGCAGCTAATCGTTTAATTTCAAGTTTTTATTTTACCTTTAATGAATGAAAGGGACTCTTCAATGATTAATTCGCCATATTTAATTAAAAACTACAATCACACGAATTCTAAACTTCATGTAACGGGCCGCAGCTAGTGGGCCCCAAGCGTTGCTGTGAGCGATGTAGTAAGAGGAGAGTGGGGGATCGAGGAAGGTGTAGACACGTGTTGGCGAAATGTCTAGAGGGGAGAGGAGTGACCGCGGACTCAACGTGATTTGGCTCAACATTCTGTTTCGCGAAGGAGACTGGCGCGGTTGTCGTACACAATACGCGGGCAGTAAGTTTCAGTAACCATTAAGAATTATGGTATAATAAATTATTTTTGGTAATGATTATGACAATTGAATAGAATATAAAATTATTTTTCTTCAAATAACAAAATGTCCATAAGTTGCGTAATATTGTCAATTGGGGCTGGCCCCTCTGGTCCTTATATGACAGTCCGCTCCTGGTTGGATCAGTTTATTTTGATTTTGACTGCTTTAAAGAAATGCATATGTGTTAAAGCAATAGTTAAGGTACAGCAATTACTGACTTCGTTTCCAACAGCTATGTGAACAATATTACTGTTTGGATTACTTCTCCCTATTTCACTTTTTATTACATTCTACATTGTCTTGATATTACTGGATTCTTCAATAACTTTCGCTTCATTAATTTAACTTGTCTTTTATAATATTATGTTCTGTAATATGCTTTAATCTTTGGGCAATTAATTGTGTGATATAGTCAGGCCTGCCTCGGTAGCGCAGATGGTAGCGTGTCTGCCTCACTTTCAAGAGGTCCCAATTGGTTTAATAGGTCTCGGTAATGGTGAGTTATCTAGATAAGGTTTTTCCGGGGCTTTCCCTTATCCTGAAACACGAATGACCGGTAAATTATGTAAATTTAAAAAAAGTACATGGTCAGAACAAATTTCTGGTTTTTGCTCAGAATTTCCTTATACCTGAAGTAATGCAAAGTTTGATCGTAATTTCCTGTGATGCTTTATTTATCTCCCTCTGTAAAAAATGAAAGGTTTTAAATTTGAATTTGAAGTAAGAGTGTGCCTGACGGGTGCCTTCGTTAGCATAATATGCCAATGAGACCTAAATAATAAATGAATATAAAAACGTTTAATGGCGTTGTCAATTGCTACGAACATACTTGTACCGAAATTTCGTCCCGACCGAAGTTCGCTTGCATGCTAGTAAATCTACTGACATAGGGCTGTGACATTTAAGCACATTTAAAAACCATTGGTTTAGGCCGGGGTTGTCCCTGTGATTTAAACATCAGTAGGCTGGGCCAAACAAACTGAGCAATCTAGCCCGAATAGAAGGACGTATTGACTGTGGACAAGACGGAGCCCAATGCCTGGCCCCGTAGCTCAGTCGGTAGAGCATCTGCTGTGCTAGGGATCCCGGGTCCCGGCGATGGGGGTGGGGACTTTTCTCCGATCAAGATTTGTCATCTTCCCCGGAATCTGGAAGTATAAATGAGAGTGCGAATGTGTGAGTGATCTAATGATTAAATCCCAACGAATACGAGTGTGTTAAATGATATGTTCCAAAGGAGAACGGCCGCCGATATGATCATTGGAGTTAAAGGCAGGGTATAACTGGAACAAATACAAAATAAATAAATAAATAAATAAATAAAAAAAGACGGAGCCCATGTATGGCACGTGTGCGAGGAAGGACATTATTTCTAAAGAATCATACGATATGCTCCTGCAACGTCAGCTTCCTGGAAGTGACTTGCATGAATGCTAAGAGGAATTGTATGCTTAATTCCAGTTAATTATGCTCCGAAAATAGCAATTCTATATATTAATTATTATCAATAAAATTGATAACTATAATCCTCACAGTATCATTATACACGAAAGGATTGCTAAAGCGATCTTTAACGCAGAGTAAACACAGTCTTCTTGAAATGCAAATTTGTGCAATAAAAGTAAAATGTAGCCGAATATTTGCTGGAGTGACCAAACATGTCCTGTTCCTTTCATGTCGTGAAGTTTGTTATTATTTGGTATTGCTCAATATTTACAGGTTACCCAACCTCGTCAATAACGACGGCTGTATTTAAACGAGACGGTCAACAGTGGGAGTGTACCAGAGTGCACACCTGAGAGAGTTTAGTAGGGTGTGCTGTCGGTGCTGTGCGTTGTAATGGCTGCCAGGGAGAGGTTGGAAGTTATATCCCGGCATATCAGAGGAGCGAGAAAACATGATCTACAAATTTCAGCTTGCTCCTCAGGCATTACCTGTACCCACTCGGAGGAACAGAAGTCCAAAAAGACTCGCTCAGTACAAAGTGTCATCCCTAAAAACAGGTATGTGATAAATGCTAATACCTAACCTAAACTGAAGTGTTTGTGATTAAACATTTCGAAAAACTTTAGGTATTAGTTTACAAGCTTGTAAAAGATTTCCCATTTATTTTTAAATTATTTTTAAAATCCATTTTCAAGAAAATGCTGCCATTTTTTTTTTTTAAATTAACGTCGCTTTAACCTCTTGGTCATATTGAAACTACATGGTCTAGTTTACATCACAACATGAACATTTCACTATCGATAACTGTCAAAAGAAAAATTGCCCCGCCCGACCAGGAGTACTTCTGGACCTCTGGACAAACGATTGTGCAATTGAATTTGTTTCATATATTGGAGTACATTATAGATGTGTGCTTCTAAGTGGTTCTTCAGAATTGAGTCATGAACTCCTGTTTACATTTACAGTATCTAGGGTGGTCTGTGTTTAAGTTTTGGACACTAAGATTGCTTTGTATGTAGGCGGAAGATTGCATTTTAAAAGGTCCATAGACATTATTTTTGGTTATATTATTTTTGGTGTTGGGCCCCATTATTCCTGTAAGCCATTACTTAAAACCCAAACAATTCTTAACCTTGCTGTTGAATATATATTCCATATATATGTTAAGCTATTTCAGATTAATTATAACTTTGCATCCAACAAGAAATGCAATCTGCATATACCAGTAAATAGTGTAAAAACTAACCCAGAAAGGATGTTACAGTTCTACAAAAAAATGTATAATTTTCCATGCTATTTGAAACTAACCCTAATCAATATAGTCTTCAAGAAGTGTTTAAAAATCATTTCTAATACTTCCCATATAATATGGAGGAATTCTTTAATATTCCTTTCAATATAAGTTTTCAATACATTGACTGGATTGCATGGGACAGTGTTTTGATGATTTACATTATCATTGACCTACTGTGATGTGGGTTCAGAGGTTGATGTTTGAAATAGTGATGACTTACAAATTCTAATATGTTAATACATAATGTAAGATAAAGAAAAAGGTAGCAGTATACTAATGTGTTAAAAGTGAAGCCTGGTAATATGGACTTAATCAAATTGTTGAATTGTAATTGTGGAGGTTTAGAATTCACAGCGTCTAGCTTGTTATTGGAGGAAGGGCACCAATTATGTTTCAACATCAACATATTGATATCTCCTTTCATGGAAGTGTAGAAAACAGTGTTGTTGTATAAATTGAATTTATTGGGAGTCAATTAATGACACTAAACAACACTTACTTTTAAATTTTCCCGGAACTAGTTTCAGAGGCCTTCCCTCTATCCTCAGCTGGACATCGACTGGTTCTCCTTGGTGTAGCTGGCAATATTTTGTCATCAGTCTCCTCTGATGGCAGTTCGAGGAACTTGCTGAACAAATCTTTCTGGGGGATGTCGAAATTGAATACTTTTTTGAAATAAAGATTTGTTCCCATGTGGACAGTTCTTATTTTCCTGTTGTATGTTTTAGTAATTTTGGTTCTGGATTTATGTTGTGGTTTTTTCCCCAAAAATGCATGGCAACTGCTGATTTTTCTAATTGTTTGTATTTTATGTTCCTAAAGTGTTCCTTTGCTCTTGTTTCTAAATTTCTTTTGGTTTTTCCAATATAAATTTGACTGCCGTCACAGCATTCAATTTGATATATCCCAGATGTTTTGTTAGATGGAATGGCATCTTTGATGTTTGAGCAAATTAGGTTTTTTAAGGAGTAATGGTTCACTGGTGCTAGTTGAATGTTTTGTTTTTTGAAGACTTTTTTGAATTTATCAAAGGCCCATGGATGATAAGTGAATTTTTTGAAGATCATTTTAGTTTCTGTAGCTGAGAGGGTTGTGGTTTCCTTTAGTAGTTTCTTCTTATTTGCTAAGTTCACTTATTTGTCTACTAGTGATTTGGGAAAGTCATTTTTCTGTGCTATTTCAATAATTTTGTTGTATTCTATTTTGTATTCTTCTGCTGTGAGAGGGATGTTGACCAGTCTGTGTGCTAAACTATTAGAGATTGCCTGTTTGTGGGATCTTGGATTGTAGCTATTAGCTTTTATGTAGTTGTCTGTGTTGGTTTTCTGTAAATGCCAAAGTTTATTCTATTTTTATTTCTGATTATTTTTAGATCTAAAAATGGTAAATACTCATCTTTTTCAACTTCTACAGTGAACTTGATGCTTTTTTCTTGAATATTTAAAAGTTTTAGTGCATCACTGATGTGTTTCTTTGGCATTATGGCAATTATTAGTGGATTTTTGTTAATGGTTTCATAAGTTGTTAACAAAAATCCACTAACATTTTGCATACAATCATTTGAAAAAACAATAGCAAAATCAAGTATAATATCAAACAAATATACAGTTAAACCAGATAACCCAACCTTACCTAGACTTTATGGCTTACCAAAAATACACAAACCATCCATAACAATGAGACCTATAGTTAGCAGTATAAATTCACCAACATACAAACTTGCAAAGTGACTAATAAACAAATTCAACTCCTTTCCAACTGCTCAGATTGCAATAAGTTCTACATAGGAAAAACCAAAAGAAGTTTACATATTAGGTTACAGGAACATATGAGATGTGTGAAATACAAATAGAAAAATCAGCAATAGCCCACCATTTCTGGTCTACCAATCATGAAATTGTACCAAATATAAAACTATTAAAATCAGCCAGTAATGCAGCCAAACTCGATGTTTGAGAAAAGTTGCTAATTATAAAAAACAAACAGTTTACTTTAAATTTTGAATTGCCACCTGAAAACTCTCTTTGGAAGTTCATCTCACAGACAACAGATGCCGCCACAGACAACCAGCTCACTTCAAGAAACCACGGATCCAACCAGTCGGATAACTGCTGACGATGGGGACAAAACGTTCTCCGAAACATGTCCAAGTAGGATAATTTAAGTGATGTTTGTTTTTGAATTACCGACTCATTACTTTCAAATGAATTACACTGTTGATAGCAACCAAAAATAAAGTTACATTGAATATGGAGCTTGAGATATTCTGTTATCCATGATTTTCGCTCTTGAAAGTGTTCTATTTTGTCTAACTTGAATTTCCATATGTCGTAGGAAATTGTAAACCCTTGCAAACATATTTCTGGTGATACCATTTTCTTTCATAATATGAATGATATGAGTATGAAATACTCATGATATGGCTTTTCGGTATCCAAATTGAGAGCAATCTTTTACTTTCTCTGTAGTTCGCACATTGCACATGTTAACAAAATTGCATAATAGTGTTCTAATAATGAAAGGTCTTTGATGTCTTAGCAGACCAGTGCTGAAGTCTTCTTAATTCTAATTTAGCTTCAGTGGTTTTTTAGCCTTTTTAAATTACAATATGCCTTATTTTTTTGCTTTAATTGCTTAATTGCACACTTCCTTCCATCAGGGAACTTTTTATCTTTCAAAAACATATTTTTGATCAGAATATTAATTTTAATAGCTGAAAGTAGGATAATTGAGAGTAGGGAAGTAATCTCACGGATCTAAAGTTCTGAAAGTTTTCAGGTGAGGGAAGGTGTTCCAAAGTTTCTTCTAGGACAATTTGAAAACGTTTATGGTTAGCTTTCTAAAAGTTCCAAGTTGTATAATTAATACTCAGCAGAATGAAAGCAATGTTGCGAGTAAAAGGAAAGTGAATGCTCTCATGTAAAGGTAAGAAAATTGGCCAATGAAACATTGGGGCAGTGCTACAAGATAGGCAAAATCAGTATTTCTGTAGCTATTATGAAAGGTATCAAAATGTGAAGGAGTTAATGAATTAATAACAACCAAATCATGAGTTTGTACAGTAGATTCTATTACTTTACTCCACTGATCACATATCTACCCTACAGCAAGCATGCTGTAAAGTGTTCTAATATAATAGAAGGTTGGGAAGTTCAACTATAGGATATGTAAGGGTAATGATATCAAATGTAGAATTATTTGAAAGATATACATTGTAAAATCAAATTTTGGTTGTAAGAAAAACCGAAATTGCTACTGCTTCCAGTCAGATATTTAATGGAATATGTTTATGGAGAATGTTATCTTTAACATAGATGGCAATATCTCCATTTGCATAGGATGGATTTGATGTGTTTTTAAAGCAAGCTGGATATTTTTTAATAGAGGCTACATAGGTGTCTCAGAAGTTAGTTTTTTTAAACAAACAAGTAAAAGATTTTGCTGCTGATTGCACTACTATAGAATCACCAACCCCATTGTAGACCTTATTGAATTATTGCACTGTTATATGTTAACCCCCTACAAAAAATATACATGTTTAGAGTGGGAAATTAAGATGTTGGAGCTATTTAAGTTAATTGAGGGAAATTAATCATTAATAGTGGTTTACCGGGAAAATATATATGAGTCAGTTGGAGAATTTAATGTCAGGGCGGCACATTGGCCATGGTAGCTCAGTGGGTAAGAGTGACTGGACAGAAACCAGAAGATCCGTGGTTCAAATCCCAGCCATGGCATTAAATTTTTCAGGCTGACTTTATGTTGGAGCTATGTTTGCTTCAGGTTGAGTTATGTATTTTATAAGTCAAGACTTTCTTTGAGACTGTGATCAGTATGCAGAGAATATAGGTTATGAAATGTGTCAAGTGCTGCCACACTGTCATTTAATTAAGTGCAATTTCTACTGCATTGGATACTAACACAAAAATACCTTTAAATTACAGGAAGTTTAAGCAATTATGCTGAGGATTGTTCTATTATTTCTTTTTAGGTGCAAGCATTTCATCAAAATATTTATTGCATCCCTTGAATCCCTTATTGGCTGTTTATTGTCAGGTTTCAGATCTTTGTCATTCTCTGTTATGTTTGTTGGAGATGAGAGTTTCAGTTTTAGACATGTTTCTTGTGAGTAGATATGCTAGAGGAATTATTGGAAACTGGTCTTGGTCTTTTATTTCCAGCTTGTTTATTGCTGGTATTTACAGGGACTGTTATTAGAGTTGGACTTGGTAGATAGCTGATTCCTTAGTTTCAGGAATTTCCATTGTGTCAACATTGTTTTCCAGTTCAGGGATGTCAGTAGGCAACTTCTGAAGCATTGATTTGGTCAAAATTAGCTGAAGGACAGCTTTCTCTAAGTGCCCAGTCTGCTTACATAAAACACAGGAAGAGTGGTCAGTGGATAAAAATATCCATTAGGAAGCATCTTCATAATAATCTGCAATCTTTGTGGTAATTTATCAAATTCAATAAGTGAAATACATATCTACCTCCAGAAACTTAGGATGTGTGTAAATTCTGGTTCAGTAATTCCTGCCTTTATTTAGTAATATGGAATGTAGATGTAATTCCCAAGGTGTATAGATTTTCTTCAATGACATGATTTGGTGTATTTAATAAGATGACCCTTATATTCTTTGTTATGAGAGATCTCGAATCGAGGGATATTATTGATAACAGGGGTTATATTTCTGTATAATTTCATTAGCTATTCTATTCATGAAAGAAATACACAACTTTTTCATTGGATATTCTAGAAACACACCTTATGTTTTCAGAGTCAATAATTTTGCCTGTGCTAGGAAGTACTACAGAATATTGCATCATTAGCCTCAATTATATTAGCCTTTCCTTTATTGATTGAGTAATTGAATCATAGCTACAATTCCATTTTTCAGTGATTAACCTAGAATTAGAAACACATATTTTGCCATCCATCCACTGCTGCATTTAAACTGCCTGGAAGAAAAAGACACATGCTCTTTGGTTGAGTAGGAATTTCCTTAATTTGTTGTAGGTATATGACTGCACGAGTATCACGTAATCTATGATCACTTGTGAAACTAAATATTAATGTGTTATAAAAAGAGCATTTGTTTTGAAGGGCAGAGACACTGAAAAATTCAATGCCATAGCCAGGATTTGAACCACGGATCTCTTGGTTTCTGTGTGGTTGCTCATAACCATTGAGTTACCATGGCAGCATGCCAACGTGATTCTAAATTCTGTGTTCTGCAGTCCAAAATGTTGCTGTTAGTATTATCCTCCATCCTGTTTCTCTGATCTCTTATTAATTGAATCTCCTCGTGTCTCTTATGATAGTCTGCATAAGATTCTTCTATGTGATCTAAAACTACATCTTTCTGCTCAGTCTTTTCTACCTCTTCCTCTTAAAGATAAAGGTTGTTCGTAGTCTCCTCCTTCCTGTATTTCTATATCATGCTTGCTTTCCTCCTGTATGTTTAAATTCTCATAGACTCTTGTGATATTCCTAGTCCGAATTCTTTATAATCTTCTTTCCATTAAATTTCTAGTAAGATTTTGTTCTTGCAGAGGTATCCCTCTAGTGTGTGTATTAATCTTATTTGCTAAAGCCTCTAAATATTAAAATAAGTCATAAATATTAAAAGCAGAAGCATTATTAACAGTGAAGTATTCTTCATTTTTGAGTTTGATTTATGAGTCACTATGTTTACACTCAAACTTCACTTACGTGTTGTTGTATAATTGAAACGTTTTCAAGATCATTCGATCTCATCCTCAGCTGTTTGGTGACTAAATGAACATTCCTCTTCTTCCACTACTACGGAGCTCCGATACCTCTGCCATCTGGTGTTAGGGGCACTAAGTTTTAATACTTCATTTAATGCTGGGATTTCAAAATTATCAGTTACAAAAACATTAAGTACATCTGAAAAATACAACTTAAAAACTTCCAACCCCACACTACCCCACACTGCCAAAAATTCACAAACAAGATAGTAGCATGAGACCCATCATCAATGGCATCAATTCACCTACATACCACATTACAAAGTGGTTAGTAAGAAAATTAAAATCATATGACAAATTTCAAAGTTTGGGAATAAAGAACTCCTTAGAATTGATAAATCACCTACAGAAGTACAACGTCCCAGGAAATCACATACTAGTTTCTTTTGACGTTAAGGCACTTTTTACAAGCATTCCAGTAGAAAAAATACCTACACTCCTCAAAAAATGGCTAAACCGGACTACAACGGATCCCACAGAAATAGATGACATTATCAATCTTACAGATTTATGCATAAGAAATAATTACTTCATAAATCCTTTCATGGAAGTGTTGAAAACAGTGTTGTTGTATAAATTAAATTAATTAGGAGTCGATTAATGACACAAAACAACACTCACTTTTAAATTTTCCCGGAACCAGTTTCTGAGGCCTTCCCTCTATCTTCAGCCGGACTTCGATGTCCGGCTGAAGATAGAGGGAAGGCCTCAGAAACTGGTTCCGGGAAAATTTAAAAGTGAGTGTTGTTTTGTGTCATTAATCGACTCCTAATTAATTTAATTACTTCATGTTTAACCAAAAATTCTACAATCAAAAGGATTAGCTATGGGGAGCCCACTTTCGCCTATTTTAGCAGACCTATACATGAGCTATTTTGAAACACACATAGTAAGGCCTTCGCACAGATTTACAAATTTTGGCAGAGATATGTTGATGATGTTTTTGCTATCATTCCGGAAAAACTTAGAGAAGATTCTCTAAAATTACTAAACCTGCAAGATAATCACATCCAGTTTACAATGGAAGTAGAAAGAGACAACACCCTACCCTTTTTGGACCTCAAGATAACTAGAAATCGTCATGGTGTAGATTTTGGAATATACAGGAAGCCTACACACATAGATAATTACATAAAGAAAAATGAATACAACCCAGTTTCACATCAACTAGCTGCCTTTAGAAGTCTAATGCACTGGCTATACAACATCCCACTGAGTAAGGAGGAATTTTTGAGGAATTTTTGAAAGAACAACATCACATAAAAGAGATAGCAGTATTAAATGGGTTCAACCCAGCCATCATAAAGAACATGATGTATAGAAAGGAAAAACTGAAGATAATATCAAAACATACCACTCTGACACCACTTAAAAACACAAATTGGCAATATAGTAAATTCACCTACCATCCATGGGCTTTTAGAAAATTTGAACGAATCTTCAAAAGACTAAACTTAAAACTAGCACCACAAAACAAATTCAGTTTGAGGAACCTGCTAAATAAACCACTAAATAATTCAATCCCCAACACTTTGAAATCGGGAATTTGAGATAAATTGTGAAACCTGTGAAAAAAGTTACATAGGAAAAACTAAGAGAAACTTATTAAATTTTAGATGAGTCGTATTTCTTACACATCTGCTTCACTTTCGTACCTATTTTGAGGACATGTTTCGCAAATCTTCGTTTGCATCTACGGCTCTTGTGCGACTCATGTGCTTCACTGTGGTGTTCCAATACAGTTAAATCTCGATATAAGAGAAACTTGTTAACCAGGCAAAAAGAACACCAGAGGAACATTAAGTTGAAACAAACAGAAAAATCTGCAGTGTCACACCATTTTTGGACAGAAAACCACAACATTGGCCACAACATTAAACTGTTAAAATCTTCAAGTACACCCATATAATTGGATATTTGGGGAAAAATATTCAATACCAAAAACCGTGATAAAGTTATAAATTTTGAATCCCGGCATTAACTGAAGTATTAAAACTTAGTGCCCCTAACACCAGATGGCAGAGGGATCAGAGTTCCATAATAGTGGAAGAAGAGAAATGTTCATTTAGTCACCAAACAGCTGAGGATGAGATCGAATGATCTTGAAAACGTTTCAATCATACAACAAGTAAGTGAAGTTTGAGTGACTCATAAATCAAACTCAAAAATTAAAATAAGTGTTTTGTATTATGTCAAAATGTTGATGTCCTTATAAGTTCTCTCTCTCTCTCTCTCTCTCTCTCTCTCTCTCTCTCTCTCTCTCTCTCTCTTCAGATGTAATATTAATGGGCTTTTTATTTTTTATATTCAAACATAACATACTCAGACATGTTCTGTTTAAAGCATGTCACCACATTCATCACTATTTTACTTATTAATCTTTTACTGCTAAGTGCCATAGGGTCCATGACCAGATAAATGATGCGTAATTATTTTCATATTGTTCAAATATTTGAGTTTGGAACTGGATTTCTGTCGTATCGTATTGATGGATGACGAATTATGCCCCTCGTTGAGGTGACCATTTGGAACAGGGTTGGAATTGATGGTTCTTGAAGTCCCAGCTTACCTCGGCGTGGCTTCAGTCGGTTGAGCAAGATATCTTCTTTTACAGGGGTGGTACGGCGGAAGGAAATTTTACGTAAAATGAGTAATCATTTTCCTCTGTATTAAATAATGTAGAAACTTTTATTTCCTTACTTCAATTAACACCAGTTCGAACAAAATGTATGATACAACATTTATAACACTATTCTTACACAAGATTCAGTTGATGTGACGCGTTTATCTGGATGCGTGCAAGAATCAAAAGTTTTATACGTTTGTTCACTACCGTGTATAATAATTAAATTGTGTGTCTTCTAGCGATGATATTTAATGTAAAGATTATCTAGTTATACTCGATGATTGTTACGAGAATAGACTTATATTCTCCCGCACACAACGGCGTTTAAGAAGAGAATTTTACATCCGTTCACGGCGACTGTTAGGAGAAGAATCCCCAGTTCCTCTTCTTTTACACATTAGCATCCCGCTAATAACTCGACCCCCCTAGAGGAATATTGAATATCCTCCATGGCAACGTAAAATCTTTTATATCTGATTGGTCCACGTTTTTACGATATACGCGTCACACCAATCACAAATAAGTTTGTTATTCAACACTTTTGTGACGTCATTTCCACTTACATAGCTTCTCTGTGCATGACTCACTCTACTTAACCTCACATAATACAATATTTGAAACTCTTTGGGGACAACATAAAATAACTGTTTCAAGTTTTAATCTTTCCAAGATATCCAAAAACAAAGTTGCATCTTCCTGCATTTATATTTTCACACTTCTCTCCAGATGTGTATTAATCTAGTTTTAATTTCTCAATTAGTGGTGCAATAGTATTCTAAAACATCAGCAACTGCATTTAAGTTTCCTTTTTTGAGCCAAAATTAAGCACCTCAAAGTCTTGTGATTAAGTCTGCTGTCTATGAGCTATAGTAACTACTGTTGATTTTAATGTATTTGTAGCTCAGTCTAACTGCTGCTTTCACTTTTCCAAGGAATGGCCTGAAGTTGGTGACTGCCAACTGCTCCTTCCTTAGGTCTATACTATCCCATGCATCTGCAGGTACCTTGAAACCACATGGACAGCTGAAACACGCTCCTCCTCAACCTTAGTCCAGTGGCCTAACTCCTCTTTTTGACATTGTATTTGCATTGATTAGTCATTACACTTGGGTCACCCATCAATGTTGGCAGTAAACTGATGTGCACCAATATACATATACAACAGGGACATATTAAGAATTATACTCCAGCTGTTTTTGCTTTAACTTTGGTTTTGTACACCCATTCTTGTTCATCTAATCTTTCATCACTGGTATTATATTCCGACTCACTTTGCACAGAATGGAACCTTACTCATTCAGCAGAAAGCAGATAATTTGATGTGTTACATCAAACACTACCATTACCATTTTACAAGTCATGGTGGCTCAATTCAATTCAAATTTATTCATCCTTTAAAATCAAATCTGTACATAATACCTTGATATAGGATATGCCAGTAAATTTATACAGTATATTACAAAGTTAAACTCAATTATAATGTACCACAAATTGGATATAATAAATGAGAGAAATGAACAAGCTAAGTAAATTCATGTCTAATGAGTATCTGGATTTGTTAATTTGCAGATATTCCTTTACTGTGTAAAAGCAGTGCTCCTGCAAAAAAGCCTTTGTTCTAGTTTTAATCATGTTGTAGTTATCTATACTTTTTATGTCATTAGGAAGGGAATTATAAACTATTGTACAGGAATGCAGTACTCCATTCTTAAATATTGTAGTTCTGATTGAGGTTAAGTGTATATCCTTATTATGCCTTGTATAATGCATATGAACACTTCCATTGTTTTGAAAGTTAAATCTATTTCTTTTTACAAATAAAGCTGTCTCCAGTATATAAACACATGCCAAAGGAAGTATGCAAAGCCTTTTGAACAGTGGCATACATGTACATAGCATTTTTTCATTGCCTATTATTTGAATGGCTTGTTTTTGTGTAATAATCTTTGGCTTCTGGTGAATTTCCCCAAAATATTATTCCATATTTAATTATAGAATGTATATGCGCATAATAGGACATTAAAAGTAGACGAAGGCATATATATTCCTCCGTAATTTGATTAGTAGATGGTTTGTATGAGTTTTCCATTTTAAGTTATCCTGTATCCACAAGCCTAAAAAGTTTGTTTCATTTTTGTATGAAATTAATTTATTATTTAATTTTACTTCAAGAATGTTTTCATTGTTTTCTCTGTCAGTAATACTAAATTTAAGACAAACAGTCTTATCTGTGTTTAAAACCAGGTTGTTATTAGCTATCCATGATACCAAGTCTTTACTAGTGTGACTTAATGAATTATTTAATGTTTCGTTACTGTTTTCTGTTATTAGTAAGTCAATGTCATCTGCAAACAATACAGTGTTATGAGCCGTGATATTATTTACAAAGTCATTTATATACAAGATGAATAAAAATGGGCCCAGAATTGAGCCTTGCGGCACTCTATATGTAATGTCAAGTAAGTCTGATCTAATTGCCAAATGAGTATTGGTATAAGGGTTTATGTCGAAAATCTCTGTTAATTGCTCGATTTGTAAGCTAAATTTAAAACCAGCTGTACGCTGGTCTTCGTATGCCAAAGTCAAATAATTTTGCTAACAGAATTTTGTGATCAACAGTATCAAAAGGTTTACTTAGATCTAAAAATATACCAATTGCTTTATCCTTATAATCCAAAGCGGTTTTAACGCTATTTAAGAAAGAGTACATTGCAGTCTCTGTTGATTTTTTTGTGTCGAAATCCATGCTGTGAGTTAGTAATTAAATCATATTTTTCCATAAACGAGAGAAGCCTCTTATACATTACTTTTTCTAATATTTTTGAAAATATGGAAGGTATGAAAATTGGACGGAAATTAGATACTTCAGTCCTTTTCCCTTTTTTATGTAGGGGTATGACCTCAGATAGTTTCAGTAGGTCTGGAAACATTCTGCTAGTCATGGATGCATTACGGAGATGAACAAGTGGTCTGATTATGTGTTCACTGCATCTTTTTACAATTCAATCTGGTATATCATCAGTACCTGCAGAATATGTATTATTCAATCCATTTATTATTTTAGTTATTTCCTCATGTGTAACTTCATGAAGGTATATAGAATTTAGATTGTTAATAATATTAGTCTTTAGTGGATTGTGAGGTTGTCCATAGTTATTTTGAACAAGATCATTCATTATTTCTGTGAAGTAAGTGTTAAAATATGTAGCAACTTTAGTTGCATGTTATCTTTCTATCGTTATGTTCTAGTTCTATTTTACCCTGTGTGTGTTGCTTTTATTAGTTATTTGATTTACTATTTGCCACATAGCTTTAATCTTATTAATATTGCAGCGGCAACGAGCATAAAAGTTTCGGCGCAAATAGACAACAGACGGATAGTGTTTCACGGAGATAAAGAGCTTGCATAAACAGATAAACATAGCGCCGGAGATAAAAGACCTACCAACACAGATAAGTGAGGCAAATGGAACATTCTAGTGATATCTTGATTGTTGTATAGAACATTCGATTTCTTGTTTATTCCGGAAATATCTAGAATTCTCAATGAGGTATTTAAGGGAGTGACGACTCGCCAAGAGTCAGTCGTAAGCAGTAAACAGCTGAGCTGATGTTGTAAACAGATGTAATCGGAACGCTGTTTGTTATTTTCATCGACCTTGGTAGTTTGTGTTGTGTATGCGACGTAATGTTGTTACATGAGAATTGAATAGTGTATTTCTACGGAAATAAAAAACATTTGGAATATCTGCAACTCGGACTTTTAATTCTACGAACCCACAAACTCACAATTGGTGTCAGGAAGTGGAAGTGGAACTTCGACAATGGAGGCGGTATTTGAAAAGATGTTACAGAAAATAGAAGAAATGAAGACCGCTAACATCACCGAGAAGTTGGAACAAATGAAGGCCGAATTAACAACGAAGACGGAAGCTGCAAGTGGCAACTTGGTCACGACGATGACCGCGAAGATATCAGAATTAACCACGGAAATAAGAGTAGCGAACGACAACCTAGCTACGGAAATGAAGGCTGAATTATCGGAAATAAAGGCTGCGAACGAAGCCCTTGCCGTAAAGTTTGAAGAGCAGTTGACCGGTGTGAAGGATGACGTCACGGAGCTGGGCAAGCGGATGGGTCAAGTGGACGAGCGACTCGAAGACCTGGCGAGCCGCGTTAACAACCTGGAGGGAAAGGCCGACAGCAAGACAAAGTCCCTGAACGCCATGGTGGAGGACGTCATCGGCAGGAGGTTAAAGGATTTAAAGGTCGACGCGCCGGGACGCGACACATCTGCGCGCGTCAAAGCTCCAAAATACGACGGCGCGACAACTTTAGAAGTCTTCCGCCTTCAATTCGACACGGTGGCCAAACACAAGTGATCACCAGAGGAAGAGGCCGCACAACTAATAGCCAGTCTCCAGGGACGGGCCGCATAAGTCCTGAATGCGGTCCAGACAGCGTCGACACCCAAGGACATCTGGGAGGCCCTGGAGAATCGCTTTGGAAACCACCGCTTAGCCGCAGCGTACCGCAGCCAGCTGAAGGCAAGGTCACAGCAGCCAGGGGAGACGCTGCAGGAGTTTGCCCTGGCAATTGAACAGCTGGCTAGCAAAGCCGAGCCGCCCATGCCAGGTTGTGACGTCATCGGGCGATACCTTGCCTGTGGAGAAGGAGACCCTACTGAAGTTGACCTTGGGACGGAGTGCCGTGCCTCTGTGGGTGTTCGTCGCGAAGGTGGCTGAGGAAATGATACTGGGATTGGATGCCCTCAGGAGCCACGAGGCGACGGTCGACGTCGGCAGGAAGATCCTGCGGCTCAATGGAGAAGAGGTGATGCTCTGGCAAACCGAAGAACGACTGGGAATTTGTAAGGTTATCTTGAAGGAGGATGTGGTGGTCACCGCGAGAAGCGAGGTGGGGTGACGGCGCGACTGGAATGCCAGCGGACGAAGAACATGATGCTGAACCAGAAGACGACTGTGCACGGATTCTGTGTAGCCAGGACATTGTTGCCGTGTCAAGAGGAGGTGCCAGTGAGGCTGCTCAACCTGGCAGACACCGATCACGACGTCCAGGCCGGAACGGAGCTGGGGATGTGCGAGCACGTGGTCAGCGTGACAGCAATCGACAAGACACAGGAGCCGTTGCCGACGCAACAGCTGGGGCCCCGGCTGGAAGGCTTATTGCAGAGGGCCGCCGACCACCTGACCGCAGAACAGCTGGAGAAAGTTCGACAACTGCTGAGACGATACCAGCGCGTCTTCAGCCAAGGCGACAATTCATGCCAGAGGATCTACTCCCATTAATCCTGGACCCGTGGGACCAAAGACCCGGGCCTCCTACTACCAGGGAGTTACCGAGCTGTCTCGAAAGGTCGCCCGGTGCCTCCGAGGCTCTTTCCATAGGGCAAGACCTAGAGACTAACAAGCCCCCCCCCCCCAATCTGGTCCTGTGGACTCAAGACGGGATGGAAGTGGATACGCCACTTACGCGCGCCAACTCCAAAATGGGAAGGCTACCGATATGACCTCGGTGGGGCCGCCTGGTGATCTAGCACACCTACTAGATATGCTGGCTAGTACGCGGGAATATTAATGGCTTCCCTCAACCCCGCCCGGAGATGTACCCGATCTCCCACGGGTATCGGGAACCACTGCCCCCTCGAGTCCAACCCAATCCGAACAACTCTTTATCATGGAGGGGCTCGAATGTTCGGCCCGAGGTTCCTCTAGTAACGTCAGAAGTACCACGAGTGCTAGGGGTCGCAGCGCTCGCACCACGGCAGCTGAAAGGCATGGATCCCCTTACCTCTACGGCCGCACGGACCGAGTGCTCCACCGCATCGACACCGGAGACGCCCGGCTTATTCGGCAACCACCTAGACGCGTTGCGCTGGCAAAACAAGTGGCGGTACGGGATATGGTAGATGACATGAAATCCAGGGGAATGATTGAAGAGTCTGACAGCCCTTGATGTTCCCCTGCTGTTTTGCGACGAAGAAGAACGGCGAGCTACGCCTCTGTGTAGACTACACGAAGTTGAATGCTGTCACCCGAAATAATTGCTTCCCCCTACTCCGGATTGACGACACTCTGGACACGTTTGCTGGTGCGCAGTGGTTCTCGACCCTGCACCTGAAGTCGGGTTACTGGCAGGTAGCTCTGGACCCGAGAGACAAGGAGAAAACCGCATTCTCGATAGGCCAAGGGCTTTGGCAGTTCAGTTATGCCCTTTGGTCTCTGCAACGCGCCAGCTACGTTCCATGGCCTAATGGAATCAGTAATGAGCGGGTTGACTGCTATATCTGAATGACGTCATCATCGTCAGTAAGACCTTCGAAGACCATCTGGAGAATCTGAGTAAGGGGCTACAGAGACTGCAGGCGACCAATTTGAAGCTAAATGCAAAGAAGTGCCAGCTCTTCCACAAGGAAGTCAACTACTTGGGCCACATAGTCTCACCAACTGGAGCGGCCACAGACCCGGAGAAGACACAGGTCGTGAAAGATTGGCCTCGGCCGAAGGATAAGGGAGAATTGCGCAGTTTCCTGGGGCTGTGCAGTTAGTACCGCCTTTTTATCAAGGTGTTCTCCAACATTGCCAAACCCCTCACCCGCCTGACTGAAGAACACCGGCCCTATATGTGGATGGAGGACGCCGAAGACGCTTTCCAGCGACTGAAGAAGACACCTTCATATTGGACACTGGCGCCAGTGACCATTGCATTTTAGGCGTCCTATCGCAAGTCCAGGACGGCCACGAGCAGGTGATAGCGTACTACAGCAAGACGCTGTCCAAGGCAGAGAAGAACCCTGCGTCACCCGACGAGAGTTACTGGCGGTAGTAAAGACCTTGGAGCACTTCCACAAGTACCTGTATGGTCAGCCACTCCACCTGAGGACTGACTACTCCGCCCTAACCTGGCTACTTAGTTTTAGGAACCTGGAAGGCCGGACAGTCCGTTGGGTACAGATGCTGCAGGAGTACGACTTCACCTCTGAATATCGTAGAGGGAAGAGCCACAGTAACGCAGATGCCATGTCCCGAAAACCCTGCCCAGAGGAGTGCGGCCAATGCACAAGAGTGGAAGAGAAGGAGCCTGCCGCGGCTGTCAGAGTGGTCACGGCAGTGCCTGCGGACGGCTGGGATAGCGTCGGCCTGAGGAGGGAGCAGCTGGCGGATGCAGACTTGGGGCCACTCTTGAGGGAAGTGGAGGCAGGGACAAGACCAACCTGGAAGGACATCGCCACCTACAAGTCGGACTGGGCCCAATGGGACTCACTGAAGACAAGAGAGGGCGTGCTGTTCCCGATGGGAAGATGCAGAGAGAACAGCTGGTACAGATGAGTTCTTTTATCTTGACAGAAATCCTGCGTGGTAGAGGTGAGTAGCAACTGTGGTGGGGATAGTTGTCCTATCGCTACAATACATCACTTGCGTAAGATTACGAGAAGGGAGTGTGGTGCATAAGGTGTGTAAAGACAAATGTCACTCTCGAAACCAGTATTGCAGCTCTTATAAACTAAGTTGTAATTCTTACTACTGTAGTAATCTCCACGCTTTTGTTGGATCGTAAATAGTACATAGCCATTTGGAACAAAACCCTGTTCTCCAGCAGGCATGATAACCAACTGTCGGCCTTTCGACATTGCTGCACAGTCCCTGTAACGAATTTCACTCCAGACTAATGGTCTATTATTTGTTGAATTGATATGTTTCATCCACATAAACTATATAAACTTCACTAAGATATCTCTCAATATTTAGTAAATACTTAAGACATTTTATCTGTACGGTACGATGTTCGATTAAAATTTGTCTGTCACGCATAGTTTTTTTTTTTTTTTTTTTTTTTTTTTCATATAAATCCTAGCTTCAAAAGAACGTTTCTTAATGTTCAGACACTGCTTTGGAAGTCACTAGAATTTTGAAGCTTCATAAGCAGTTTCTTCAGAGTTGGTCTGTGTTTTTATGTGTTTTAAAAATTATTCTCAGTTTGCCTAACTACTTCCGAATTAAAACATCCAAATTAGATTTTTTGCATGTTCTTAATATTTTTTTTACAGTCATAGAGAAGGGCCTTGTTGCACTAGCATCAATGGCTTTTCTTTCCTTAAGAACTCACCCAAACTACTTTCAGACACGACTGTTGCCTCATATGCCCTTTCCCAGAATTTTATAGCAGACCCAGACCATTGTTCCTTTTTTATAAATTTATAGACATTGGTTACTACTTCCCGTGTTTTTAAATGTAGCATTTTATTTCCTAATGTGGTGTTGGGAGTCGTCATTTCTAAATGATTTCTTGGAACCAGGAGACACGCACATTTTGAAACAAGCTGTAGTATTACCGAGTAGCTCTGCACGTGTTTACTCGCTTGCAAGTGATATGCAACTGACCAGCCCTCCCCTCCAGTTGCAACTGTTCTGAGGTGGACTCGTCCAGATACCACTGTGGATCGCTCTCCATCTGTCAAGATATAAAAATACATCTGTACTTCCCCGAAGATCTTGGAGGAATTGCACGCCGGTACTTCAGGACACCTGGGAGCAAACCGGACGATTTCTCGGTCAGGGTGAGTTACCTGGATAAGGCTTCTCCGGGGGTTTCCCTTATCCTGATAGACGAATTTCGGGTAACTGTAAGCTCCATGGACCCCGGGCTCATTTGAGCATCATTTCACCCATTTGATTCATCTTCCGATATGACTTAACGTTGGAGGACACAAGTTGCCACCAAAAAAAAAAAAAAAAACGGATGATTGACAAACTCTGACAGCGCTACTACTGGCTGAGGCTCCGAGCAGACGCTGAGAGTTGGTGCCGGTAATGTCACGTGTGCGCGGCGAGTCGCGGGCCCAAACTAGGAGCCGGGGTAGCATGCAGCAGCACAACGTCGGAGCGCCATTCGAAACGATCGCCGCCGACATAGCTGGACCATTCCCAGTCTCCGACCGAGGCAACAAATGCCTGATGGTGGTCGTGGACTACTTCACCAAGTGGCCGGAGGTGTATGCCATCCCGAACCAGGAGGCAAAGACAATCGTAAAGACAAGTGTTCTGCCGATTTGGGGTGCCGTTAGAGCTTCACTGCGACCAGGGCACCAATTTTGAGTCCAACCTAATGAAGGAGGCACTAGAAACACTTGGGGTTAACAAGACCCGCACAACACCTCTACATCCCCAGTCGGATGGCATGGTCGAAAGGTACATCAGGACCTTAGAAGAACATCTGAGGAAGGTAATGGCCAGCCATCAGCAAGACTGGGACGTCAAGGTGCCACTGTTCCTGCTGGCCTACCGCTCGTCAACACACGACACCACTGGGATGACGCCAGCCAGCTTAATGTTTGGCCGAGAGTTACTTCTCCCATGGGATCTGGCTTTTGGAAGCCCCTCTGACGCAAAACAGCCAGCAACCGAGTATGTGGAGAACCTTGTGGACCATCATCACGACATGCGTGAGATGGCTCGTAAGAACATCCAGAGGGCGAGCGACCGCATGAAGACCCGGTATGACAGGCAAGTCAACAGCCAAGGGTTTCAGCAGGGTGACCTAGTCTGGTTGTACCGCCCTACCCAGACCAAGGGACGCTGCCCGAGACTTCAACAGCCGTGGCAAGGACCGTACCGGGGGGTGAAGAGCATTAACGACGTGGTCTAATGCATCCAGAAGGTGTCCCGAGGGAAGATGGTGGTACACCTGGATCGTCTGGCCCGCTACGATGGTGCTGTTCGGGATGACCAGCCTTGAGAAGGGAGCAGTGTCGCAGCAACGGGCATAAAAGTTTTGGCGCAAATAGACAACAGACAGATCGTGCTTCACGGAGATAAAAAGTTTACATAAGCAGATAAACATAGTGCCGGAGATAAAAGACTTACCAATACAGATAAGTGAGGTAAATAGAACATTCTAGTGATATCTTGATTGTTGTGTAGAACATTCGATTTCTTGGTTATTCCGGAAATATCTGGAATTATCAATGAGGTATTTAAGGGAGCGACGACTCGCAAAGAGTCAGTCGTAAGCACTAAACAGCTGAGCTGATGTTGTGAACAGATATAATCAGAATGCTGTTTGTTATCGTCATCGACCATGATAGATTGTTTTGTGTATGTGACGTAATGTTGTTACATGAGAATTGAATGTATTTCTACAGAAATAAAGAACATTTGGAATATCTGCAACTCAGACTTTTAATTCTATGAACCCACAAAGTCACAATATGATTGTCATTATTATTAATTTTGGCCTGTCTTATAACTTTATTTAATATACGTTTACAGTTCCTAAAATAATTATCAAATTCCATCGTCGTGTTACCTTTGCTTAACTCATTCAGTAGCCTTTTGCATTCACATGACATTTGTATGCCTGGAGTTATCCAACTATTATTTGCTTCCTTATTGCATGTCCTTATTATTTTCTCAGGGAAAGCTGTATTAAAGCAGAATATAAAACTATTTACAAACAATTTAAATTTCACATTAGTATCAGCTGCATTATACATGTCATGCCAGTCTTCTCTACTTAAAAAAGATAATTCATGTATGAAATATTATCTGTATTTTTTGTTAGTGTCGATCTAAACAGCCTGGTTTTATTAGTTTCAATTTGAATTATTTGTGCTTCATGGTCGCTAAATCCTGTGTTTATTACCTGTGCTTTGAAGGTACAGTTTTCTTTAATTATACTTTGATCTACAGCTGTCTTTGAATGATTAGTTATTCTTGTAGGGGAAGTAATGACATGCATTAGGTTATGACTTTTTAGCAAGTGCATAAGATCTTGCTTCTGTTTATTGTCTTTAAGTAAGTCAATATTTAAATCACCACATAGAGCAACTTTTTATTGACTCTCATGAGAATGTTCAGTAACTTCTCTAAGTAATTTAGAAATATTCTGAAATTACTATCTGGGGCACGGTATTCAACGACATTGATAATCCCTACTTCAGTCAAATCCACAGCAGCCACTTAAAATCACCTCGGCATAATGTTTGGCATGTACCTATATTTACGAAGCAGATACCTATTTTAACAAAAATACCTACCCTACCCCTACTTTGTTAGATCTGCAATGCAAACTTGCTAATGTATCATTTTATCGAGATTTAACTGTATTGGAACACCACAGTGAAGCGACATAATTATTAATTTTTAGATGAGTCGTATTTATTACACATCTGCTTCACTTTCGTACCTATTTTGAGGACATGTTTCGCAAATCATCGTTTGCATCTTCGGCTCTTATGCGACTAAAGCTTGATCCAGTGGTGTGGGTAATTCTGGAGTTGCTGCTGCCATCTGTTGATTTAGTGATGAACTTAAATGTGGGATTCTCTTCTGGCGGGATTTTAAAGTTCATTAGTTGGTTTTTATGTTTTTCTATGTATATTCTCTCCCATATGACGAGTACACTATGTTTTTGTACGTATTTTAGTAATTCGGTGCTATCTTCAATTTCATGATTTTCAGACCAGAAATGAGCTGCTATTGTGGACTTATCAATATTTTTGTATCTTAAGTGCCTGAAGTGTTCATTCTTTCTAGTGCCTATGTTTCTTTTTGTCCTCCCTATGTAAATTTTTTCACAGTCTTTACACTTAATCTTGTAAATGCCTGACTTTTCCTCTGGTTTTATCTTATCAGTATTATTACTGTGAAGTAGGTTTTTAATGTTGTAATTGTTTTTTGGTGCCAATGTTATATTGTATTTCCTGAATATTTTTTGGAACTTTTTTGTGGCCCAGGGGTGGTAAGTAAATTTAGCAAATCTAATTTCTTGTTTTATTGGTGTGAGAGCTGTGATCTGTTTTAATCTCTTTTGAAGTTTGAATGATTTTAGTTTTTAATCTACAAGGTTTTTTCCATATCCATTTTTAATTGCAGTTTTTAAGATTTGATGGTATTCGTTTTGATATTCTTGCTGGCTGAGGGGTAGATTTACTAATCTGTGTGTGAGACTGTTGATGGTGGCATGTTTGTGTGGAATTGGGTTGAAACTATTTGCTTTGATGTAGTTATCTGTGTGTGTTGCTTTTCTATGAATGCCAAATTCTAGTTTTTCATTGCTTTTTGTGATTTTAAGGTCCAAAAAAGGTAGAGTACAGTCCTCTTCAGTTTCCACTGTGAATTGTATGCTGGGTTCTTGCAGGTTGAGTAGTTTCAAAGCATCATCTATTTGTTTGTAGGGCACTATTGCAAAGATGTCATCTACGTATCTGTACCATGTTTTAAAAATATGAGGGAAGGCTTTAGTTATATGTGTTTCGAAAAAGCTCATGTATAGATTGGCCAAAAATGGTGATAGCGGGCTTCTCATAGCTAGTCCTGAAATTTGTTTATAATATTTTCCATCGAAAACAAAATAATTTTGATGTATACATATTTCAGTCATTGCCAAATATTCTTCTATTGCATTGGCATCTAGGTTTATAGAATTTAGCCATTTTTTCAGTTGAATCAAAAGTTTGTCTAATGGAATGCTAGGGAAGAGGGAGCGGACATCAAAGGATACTTAAGTGTCATGAGGTTTTAGTTTAAGATTTTGAATTTTTTCTACCAGGTCTAAAGAGTTTTTTATGCTCAGAGTATGGAATTGTGGAAAGGACTGAAATTTTTTGGACAGCCATTTTGCCAGAAGTTAAGTAGGAGTGTTTATATTATTTACAATGGGTCTCATGGGTATGTTGGGTTTGTGTATTTTAGGCAAACCATATAGTCTTGCAAGGGTAGGGTTGTCTGGTTTGATAGTTTTTTGTTCTGCAGTTGTTAAAATTTTACTATTAATGATGGTTTTTTGTACATCTTTTATGCATCGGTGGAGTGGATTAGAATCTATTTCTTGGAATTCTTTTTGTTGTAGTAACTCTAACATTTTTTCCTTGTATGTAGCTGTGTCTAAAATTACTATTTTGTTCCGTTTATCAGCCCTTGAGAAGATTACATCCTTTTTCCTTCAAGATTTAATTATCTTAATTTGTTTCAAATGTTTTCCTGGTTTTCTATTTATTAAGTTTTCCAATATAGGAGATGATTTTTTCCTAATTATATTTTTGTCCATGGTTTCCAAGCCTTCTTACTGCTAATTCTATATCTGCAATGAATTCATCCGGGTTGCTGGAGTATGTTATGCATGTTTTTAGGCCTTGGTTAAGCACATCTATTTCTTCACTGTTAAAATTTTGCTTTGAGAGATTAATAATACTGATAAGATAAAACCAGAGGAAAAGTCAGGCATTTACAAGATTAAGTGTAAAGACTGTGAAAAAATTTACATAGGGAGGACAAAAAGAAACATAGGCACTAGAAAGAAAGAACACTTCAGGCACTTAAGATACAAAAATATTGATAAGTCCGCAATAGCAGCTCATTTCTGGTCTGAAAATCATGAAATTGAAGATAGCACAGAATTACTAAAATACGTACAAAAACATAGTGAACTCGTCATATGGGAGAGAATATACATAGAAAAACATAAAAACCAACTAATGAACTTTGAAATCCCACCAGAAGAGAATCCCACATTTAAGTTCATCACTAAATCAACAGATGGCAGCAGCAACTCCAGAATTATCCACACCCACCACACCACTGGATCAAGCTTTAGTCGCATAAGAGCAGAAGATGCAAACGATGATTTGCAAAACATGTCCTCAAAATAGGTACGAAAGTGAAGCAGATGTGTAATAAATATGACTCATCTAAAAATTAATAATGTATCATTTGTTATCTGTGTGTAATCAGCTTTATGACTCTTTAACCAATGTTCCAAAATGCACAGGACAATATTGTCTTTCAGATCTTTATCTAATAAGACTTCAATGTAGTTTAATTTATTGTGAATAGACTGTACATTTTGGTGTAAAAATTGTGAGACTGGGTCCATCTAAGGGCTTCCTTTCAGTAGCACTTGCCTTCAACAGTTTTACTTCTGCTCCGTCTGCTGTCACTGTTGGTTGACTTGATTCACATTCTTCAATGTGTTGGCCCCTAGAAGCACTAGCACTTATAATACTTGTTTCTATTCTGCATATCTTGCAAAACTCCTGCACACTTACACCAATATGTTCAGTCACGTCATTTACTGTATCTGGACCTGATACATCCACCGCTTTCTTCACTGGTTCCCCTTGTAATAAATCAGAAATTATCATGAAAAACCTCTCACAAAAGTTAGTAAAAAGGTGCAATTTTTATTTCTTGTGGTGATTTCATCTCCTGTCATACCCCCTCAGCACAGTTCTTTAAATATGACCTGCACCATAGCATAGTGTGCTAGAGCATTGTGCTTTGGTTCCCTATACTTGGAATGCTCCTGGGATCAATTCCAACGCTGTGGGATTCTGCACCAAAACCTGTGTTTTATTGTACCTAAGCCCCAATTGGGGCATCCCTGGGAGGAAGAATGAGATGAGAGGAATCAGAGGACAGAGCACCGAGGCAACCGCCTGAGAGACACTTCTACCCTGAAACCAGATGAGAGATGATATGAAATGATAATGGAGGTGAAATGGAGGAACAGGAAATTTGGGGAATGTAATTAACCTACACAGCATTCACCTGATAAACCAGAAACCCCCCTGAAAAAGCTCATGGGTCAGGTAGGTCGGCCATGGGAATCAAATCCAGGCATCCCATCTGCGAGTTACAGATGAAACCATCTGAGCCATCCTGCTCTGTTACTTGATATAAAACCAATGCCCACTCAGCATCGTGAGGAAATTGAGGAGCTAAACTAGGTAGCAAACCCTGGTCTAGAAAACCAACTTTCTGGCTGGGGTGCCGAGATGTTGATCACATCTCCTCCTTGTATCATTTGATAAGTTCCCACCTCTCTTGCATACGTGGGTGTGAGGCCAGCAGTCAGATTGGCTGGCTCAGGCCCACTTTGGGCTGTTATATCATGGATTATATTTAGAGCAACTTCTGGACAGAGTAGTGCTTTAAAACTTTGCATATATGCATTTCAAGCCACCTTTTGTCTTTTTCACAAAACCACAAAATGTAAAATGTAATTTCTTGGCCGCATTTCCCCCCATTTTCCCCTTAAGTGTTTAGATAGTTCTTGTTGATTTTGATGCAGCTTATAACCTCTTTTGCTGTGCATGGGTGCTTTTGATGGTCGCCTTCTAGACTGTCATATTAGCTCAGTTATTTCGTGCTCTTTAGCATTTGGTTGTTGCTTATGTTTGTATTCATTGGTACATATATGACATGTCATGTTAAGTTATATACATATGTAAAAGTTTTATTTCATTTTAATACTTAATTTTCATTGTGAGTGGCCCCTCACAATTACTGCCTCAACAGTACAGATTACAGTAACTAAATTTTGTTGTAGATTTGCCATTTTGAGATTATTTTGTTTATGTTTCAGACAAGATCTCCTGAAGTGGAATGGTTGGGGTTACAAGGACTCCAAGTTTATTGTGGAGAATGGAATCATTAGCTTCACTGGAAGCAGGTAAATAAATGCCTCTGGTTTGCTTCTCTATATTTACAGAGTATAAATGATGTTTTATGAAAAATATCGGCTAAACTTATCAATAAAGCAGAAAACTAGTTTAGAGCTATAAGGTGAGATAAGAAATAAAAAAGAGGAAAAACCAACATATGTGCCATCTATGTTTGGATGTCAATATGATGCACCTATTTTGAAATGAATTGTATAATGGATAGAGTCAACATGAAAAATTCAATGCCATGGCCGGGATTTGAACCACGGTTTCTGTCCAGTCGCTCTAACCCATTGAGCTACCATGGCCAACGTGCCGTCCTGACATTAAATTCTCCATTTGACTCATATATTTCCCCGGCAAACCACTAGGGGCTCGGATGCATTGAATTTTTCATGTTGATTCTATCCATCAAAAACCTTAGCCTATAAACGGCTAGTGTGGAGAAATTATTAATTTCCATCAATTAACGAAAATAATAAGAGTTAAATGATGAAGCCTGGGACTCAAGTACTTACGATAGTAAGTTACCACAAACGGTGTATCTTGGATGCGAGAGTACTTAAACATAAACAGCATAAAAATAAATTTCAAAACATTTAAAGACATCTTAAGATTAACTTTAAAGAGAGCCGGCCAATGATAGAGGCAAAGCCTCAGAAACATGTTCCGGAAAAATTTAAAAGTAAGTGTTGTCTAGTGTCTTTAATCGACTCTCTTTAAAGTTAATTTATCATAAAACTGTTTTCAACACTTCCAAGAAAGAAATTACATCTTAAGATGTTATCATTATTATGTCGTTTTCTTGGCATAATCCCAAAGCATCTCCATACACTGCCTCTTTCACTTTTATGTTTGGATGAACTCCTCCATTTAATTTTAAGAAAAAAATTTCATTTGCGCTACTTGAATCCATAATAGAATATGATCTACACTCTGCTATGCCTAATGCCAGTGCAGTACCAATACCACTGACTGAGCCGAGCCTTCTCCTTGAGACTAGTCATGCTGGACATTTGTACAGGAAATGATACACATACACTTTCAGTATTCCAAACAGACACAGAGTTCTGTTACAGACAACTCACTCATTTGTGTGACTTTATGTTAACAGATATTGAGTATTTGGAGGGAACAAATCCAGTTAGAAATGGCTCTCAAGTATTGTTAGTTTTTTGGAAGAGATTTTTGTTGTTACTGCGTTTATTTCCAGGTTATTTAATTTTCATTTCATTAAAACAAAACTTTCTTTTTTCCTTCTTCCCTCCCTGCCCCTTCCTTCCTTATCTCTCTCATTCTCCTCTCATCTCCTTTTTTATTTTTTTCTCTTTCTGTCTTTCTTTCCCTCTTTCCTCGCTATTTCTCTCTCCTTTCTTTTTCTTTCCTTTCTGTTTCTTTCCTTTCTGTTTCTTTCTCTCTTTCTCTCCTCTCCTTTTTCTCGCTTTTTCTTTTCTCTCTCTCTCTTTACTTTCAAGCAATTCTAAATCAAATTAAATACAACATTTAAAACATATTTATTCTGGAACATATTTTAATGGTATTAAGTGTAATCACAGATTAGAATATGACAAAATGGAATATTATAACTTAATGCAGTAAAATAAGTTGGTAGAAATAAATTTGAAAATGCAAGATGTCATTCATTTGCTCTAATACACTGAAGACTTCTTAAAATTCTATGATGTGAACATACCAACAAGTGAATATTGAACTAGAGAAGTGTCCATTACATACAAAAGGGCATATGAACCAGAAGCTTGAATATAGTTTGGTATATTCAGTATGTTGCTACTTGTCAAATAGTTTGGGCTTGAAAAAACAAGTGAAACTCAACATGTATCACCTTCAAACAAATAATTAAAATGAACATCCTTGACAGCTCTACTCTAGCACAAAAAATCACCATGTATGATTCCCATGTGAAACAGGTCTTGTAGAGAACTTAGACAGAGATTTATAGGTAAAATTTCTTGCTCTTTGTATGTTAAAAACATAAATGATTTGTCATGTGGGTGGATTTAGCAAAACGGAATCTACCAAAATTGTATTCTTGAGCTCTTACAGAGCAAAAGCTCAATGACGTCAGATGAAAGTTAGAATGAATTTCAAGAATCTCCAAAAAAAGTTCAGTCTCTGTTGTATATAAAAGTTATACTGTGAGATGTCTCTACAATGTCTGTTTCTGATGTACACACCAGTCCACCTCATAGGAATTGGAGATCTTGCAAAACTTGACTTGGAATGTCACTAAACTCTTAAAATTAATAATCTATTAGATAACTTTAGTTCAGGTATTGTATCTATGTGAAAAATGTGAATATAGTTAATTTCTGCAATTGCTTGTTGTATAATGTTAATGCACTCTATTGTCCTGCATTTTTTTTTTTAAATTGAGAAGCCTTGTTTATTTTTTATTCCTGTTTGTTTTTACATAACTGTAAAGAATTGATGAGTGCTAATGCAAGTTTTGTTAAGATACAAGAGATGTACACTGCTTAAAGACATAATTTCCAGCATCTTTTATGGTGGTGTGTGGTTGTTATGGTTGATTTGTATGAGAAATTTTATGCATTTTAATTAATGGCTATAACATCAAATTTAACCAGCAAACACACCTCCAAACTGCAGCAACATTTTATATTGTAGTTGTTTAATTTGGCAATGGTAATGTTTGACTGTCTAGATGCCTTTAGAAGGTCAGTTGAGTGAATCTTGGATGTTTTATGTAGCTAGGATGCAGTGAAAATAATTGTTTATGTTTTTAATTAGTTATACTCATTTAATATTTTGTGTAAATTATATAATAGAGAGTATTGGGTGGAGGGATGTGGAGACATTGAAGGATGAGTGAAATGATATTTCACAGGTTCATTTATTTTACCTTCTAATGAATGTGAATTCATCATAGCAAATATAATTAACAAGTTTTAATAAGTAATAGTGACTAAAACCTCATATATCTTTGATAATAATTATATAATATAAATTTTGCAAATCATTCATTTGCATCTTCAGCCCAATATTATTTATTACATTATGTATTATAATTTGTGAATTGCATAATGATATTTGAAAAATCTATCAGTGTCATGTTAAATAATCTTGATTGATGCTGTATAAAAATTTTTTATTAATGCTTATAACACTAATGTATTGGATATTTTTTCTTATGTTAAAATTACTAATTTGCAGGATTGATTTAAACCAATTATTACTTTGTAATAAATACTTCCAATCGATTACCCTCACTTTGCAGGACTTGCATCCTCAAGGACTTATAAGCCAATTTCTTGTGTCAGTACCCTATTGAGGAGCATGCAAACATTGTATAAAAGCATATTCAGGATGGGTGATAGCCCAATGCCTGCCTAGTGTAGAAGGAGTAAGTGAAAGGGATGATAGGGAAACTTGAGGATGAAATAATCCAACCCAGCATTTGTCTAGTAACTGAGGAAAACATTGATAAAACTTTCTGTCAGTTTGGTTGGCCCTTGGTTGGGAGGGTATCTGGTATCTCCCAAATGCAAGTCACTCATGGTACTGCAGGGCCACCTCACTTGGTTATAATAAATACCAAAAAAAATTACTATTTTGATTTGGTAATAAGGAATGCCTATCTTGGTCATCTGTGACAACAGTGGTTAGAAGTTTTCTGCATACTTCAAAAACTAGTCCAAAAATGCTTAAAAACCATTCTCTATGAACCTAATCAAACATCCCTTACCATCTTTTGATGATGGCATTGTTTTGAGTATATTTTGTACTGAAATTTTGAGTCACATTTGAATTGAACTGTATTTCACTAGTAAAATAAAACTATTATATAATGAATTACATTTCAAACATGACATTTTTCTAAGACATGTCTTCATTACTGCATTTTAAGCACAAGAAAGTCTTTAGGGAATGAAGAGAAAGAAAGAGCAATATGAACTTGAAACAGCTGAGATAACTGCAGTTTCCTTTGTAGTTTTTACTTTACCTAATGTAAAACAGATGCAAGCAGTAGACTATTTACATTAAAGCATTGGTTTTGTGTGTCACTGCTTACTCTTTGACAACTGCATTATCCTAACTGTGGCCATTAATTGGTTTCAAGAAAATGTCTTAAAATGAAAATCTCAGCTATGAGGAAATTGGAATCTCATTGTATTTTTCATGCCATTATAACAGTGGAAGATATAGTAGCAAATTATCAACAGTTTTGCACATATGTGAAACCTTCACTTTTCACAAAAAGTGGAAATGTTAACTTTGAATTTAAAAGCCTCATATGAAAAAGAGCTTGATTCATGAATAAACTTACAACGTTCTGTAGAATGCCATTATAATTACACAAACATATTCTGCCATACCAAAACAAAAAGCTTGCCTACTGCGGAGCAAGGTAGTATATCCCAATATCTGTCACAATTCAGGTCTGGTACCCGACAGTCACATCATTCAAGATAAATCCAATAAAATCACAGAACAAGCAGATTTAGGGTGGTCCAATTTATTAACTAGATAACACATATTCCGTAAGCTTAGAATTCAAATAAGAGTTTTCTGACAGTTATTTGCATTAAAAAACTGATCAGTGGGAAATGAAGTAAATTGCAAATTTAGTTTGTTCTTGAAACCTTAGGTATATGTATAACAATAAATGTCATTGTTTAAATTTTTTGAACTGCATAGATATGCGATTGGAAAACTGTCGCTACCATTCTTCACACAGTGGGTTATGGACAAGTTTGAAGTTGATCTAAATAAACGGAAACCAGCTCGTCCAGTGCCAAAAGAGCAAGAATATCCAGAACCATTCATAAAGAAGGGTAAGAATTGAAAATTTTATACTACTTACTATTGTATGTGGCAGGCAAAGATTTCTTTTTCATTTTTTCTCCCTTTCTCATTTAGCTATGTTAAGTGAAGATGTATAGTAATTAAAAAAAGAGTTCAATATCAAGGTTTTACTAGAAATATACAGGGGTGGGCATATCTAGGTATACAATTGTATGATTAGTAAATATGATGGATTAAGATAAGTAATTTTGATTTGTATGGCTATTTATTTCATTATTAAGTATAACATCCTTGTTGACTTTTGTCCATTCGTTTGCCTCGTGTCTATTTTATTCAGTGTTGTTTTTGAACTTCTATCACAATGGCGGGTAGTTTAACTAAAGATCAGCGGATCTGAATTTTGAAATATTACTGGAAGACAAGAAATTGTGAATAGGTTCGAGAGATATGACATGAAAAATTTGAAACATCTCTTCCATCCAGGTTCACAGTTTACAGGCTACGCAGCAAATTTCATCAGACAGGATTTGTCAGTAATGTACCATAAAGCAGTTGAACAGTCACCATTACAACTCATGAAAATGAAATGCTAGTTGCTCAGACGTTTGTCCAAAGTACATAAGAGAGGCATGCAAAGAAATTGAAGATAAAGAATGTGTACAAGAGTTGTTTGAGTGTGACATGTAGACTAAATGAGTGTGTAAATGCTGAAGGCAAGCAATTTGAACGTTTGCATTAGTAATAGTAAAATGTAAGTATATGGATATATATATATATAATGTGTCATACCCCTGTATGTTTAGACAACTAAAACTCTTCTAGCCTCCCAAAAAATGTGAACTGCATATTATCGATAAGTTAAACACTCTTAACAACACACTTCAGTACTTATCTGTTAGTAAAATCCTTCGGGACCAGTTTCGAAATGCATCCGTTTCATTCTCAACCTGATGACCGACTAACTATTCTATAGATTTGAATTCTATAGATTTAAGTAAGGAGTCAGTAGATGATTTTATGAAACCTACTAATCTGTTTTAGTTAGGAGCTGTAGCTTTCCTGGTGGCGTGAGTATTCCAAATTCTCTCGGGCATACCCTGAGGACAGGAACAATATATGCTACCGAAACGTCGGTACATTACCACATGTACACCTGGCGGGCCCAAATGACCTTGTTGTCGACGGGCCCTAAAACACCACACACTCACTCACTCTACACCTGGCTTGAAGCCCGAGAGAACTTGGAATACTGTTTTAGTTAATTGATGGAAATTAATCATTTCTTCACACTAGCCGTAAATAGGCCAAGGTTTTGCATTTTTCATGTTGACTATCTATTGCTAATCTGTGTTTGGACTAAAAGATTTTAAATTTCAATGGGACATTGTTTTCAACAAACTTCTGAAGTAGCTATGGTTAGTCTTCTTTCACCTTTTCTTGCTGATCTTTTTATGAACTTTTTTGAAATACAAGTCACTAAAACATATCCTCTGGTTTTTAAAATGTGGTATAGATACTTGGCTGACATTTTTGCTATTTTTTCAGTCTGACTCTACGTTTCCACAATTTAGCCTACACACGGCCAGTGTGAAAGAATAATTAATTTCCATTTTTGCTATAGTTCCTGAGAGATACATAGATGATGCTTTAAAACTTATAAATTTGCAGGATAAAGCTATAAAGTTCACATTAAAATTGAAAACAATAGTTGCCTGCCCTTCTTGGATATAAAGATAATTAAAAATAAAATAGACTTTGGCCTTTATAGGAAAAACAGCTCACACTGATAATTATATAAAAAATAAGTTTCAACCCTTTTTCACACAAATTTGCTGCTTTTAATTATTTGATTTATAGGTTAATAATCATATCTCTAAATAAGGAGGAAGTTAATACAGAACTTAATGGTTTTAATAAAGATTTTATACACAAAAGATTAGAAAAATTTAAATATAAAAGAATGTAAATGATGTTTCCACTTTTAAAAAAGTAAAAGATGATTATAATTTTAAAAAATTTACTTATCATCCTTGGCAAAATAAAATATCTCGAAAATTTTTCAAAGAAGTTGGTATAATATTGGCACCTCAAAATAAATACAGCATAAAAATGTACTGCCTTTTTTTTTTAACAAAAAAAAAAAAAAGACAAAATTTCAGATAAAGAAAAAATCTGGTATTTATATATTTAACTGTTTAGAATGCGATAAGATTTACATTGGTAGGACCAAACGTAATTTTGAATTCAGAGTGAAGGAACATTTCAGAAATATTAAATATAAACAGGCAGATAAGTCAGCAGTGGCTGGTCATTTTTGGTCATCTAAACATTAAATAAACCCAGAAGTTAAATTACTGAAATAATTGAATGGACCAGTAGATTTAATGGTTTGGGAGAAAATATTTATTTTGAAAAATAAAGATCGCGTGATGAATTTTTATATTGCACCAATAGATGTCATCAATAAGTTTGTGCTGGCCCTAATAGATGGCAGTAAGATAGCAAGCTTCTGGAAATAACTAAATAAATTAGTCAGTCAGCAGGCTGAGAAGAAACAAATGCATTTAGAAACCGGTCCCAAAGGATTCTACAAACAGATAAGTAGTGAAGTGTATTGCTAGGAGTGTTTATTTTATTCTTAAGCATGGTTGCTTAATTGGTCAGCAGCTTCAGTTTTTTACATAACTACAAGTGAATTGCATAACTCAAAGATGAGAAATCAGAGGACCACCAAACTTAACAAACTCTATTTAAATTCAGAATATTTCAGTGATACATATACTCAAAGAAATAGCTAAATTACTAGTATTTTGGTTCTCGCAGTATTATGGAAGACTGTGTTTTTTTTTATTGTTTTTTTTTTTATTTTACTTTATGCTCTTGTATCTCAATAAAATATGGGATGAAAGTGTTTCTGCATTATTAAGCTCAAAGCTAAAGTTGATGAAAAAGTTAGCTGTTATAAGAATATGTAGTTTATGAACAGAGTGGAGACTAAACCTACCCCACTAGTTTCAAAATGTGTTATTAAAAATTTACCATAACCATAATATACAATTTATGAATGTTTAATCTAAAGTGAATTTTTTTCCACTAAAAATTACAATTTAATGTTACATTCTGTATTTAAATGATGGGAATCTTGAAAATTGGAGTCGGCCACGCCGTGGCTCAGTGGTTAGACCGCTTGGCTCTCACCAAGGTGGCCCGGGTTTGATCCCAGGCGACCGCAAAATGAGATTTGTGGTGGACAACACGGCGCTGGGGCAGGTTTTCTCCGGGACTTCTGGTTTCCCCGCCATCTCATTCCACCGGTGCTCTATCTTCATCTCGTGTATCATCAGTGTCACCGCCTGCAGTGCCGTATGTATTAAAAGCAGGCGTTAAACACTACACATTTCATTTCATTTCATTTGAAAATTGGCCTGGTCTGGCTGATTACCTCTAATCTTCCAAATGAGAATGCATTAAATACTGAACTGTTGTAAAGGTAATTATGATTTATGGTTGCTTGTCTGCTGCGAAGGATAGGCAAGTTTGAAGCCAGGTTACCTCACAAATTTGCAGTCATAGCTCCAAATATGTGGTTTTTTGGTGTTCTGTAGTAAGCATTTGGGAAAAAAGGCTGTTCTTAATGTTGGGATAGTGCATATATTGTACATCAGGCAGGAAGAAAGCAAATTTTTCTGGTTTGCCATTAGTAGACTAACAAAAAGAACATGTATGAAGTAGCGGCTACACTATCGTGTGTTTAGAAGAAACAGCTAATTAGTGAAATTGTTTTTGTAAGTACTAAAGAGTAAAGGAGGTTTGTAAGTGTTAATAATTATTTATTGTATTAATCCATGAGTAGCTGAGCTAATAGGCAATACATGTTTGCCTCTAAGTGATACTAAAAAATGACTTCTTGTAGATAATGGCAGGTCCATATCTTTACATAGCTCATTTATTCATATTGCCGCAACAAAGGTGGGAGAAAATTTAATCCTTTCTGATATGAAAACGCAAATATTAATAGGGATAGAAATCAATGGAAAATATTATTGCTGTTTTCAAATGCTAGGCTTTGGCAATGAAGCCATTAGCTCTCTTGCTCTCCAATATTTCTGTATAGTGGATCCGGCAGGTAGGGCTTCACAGGTTAGAAGATGTTCTTCAGTCATTTCCTCTTCTTTGTTGCTCTTCTATGACTTTTTGAAGTTCCATATTTTCAATGGAAAATGTACATACATATACTGGCCATATCAGCTACTTTCATGCAAAAAAGATGTACATGGAACTCCAGTGGTATTTTTTTATATGAAAATTTGTCACAGCCATTCATAAGCATGTGTTTGCAAAGAACAATACTTAACATTGTAAATCTAAAGAGAATAGGAAAGTCAAACCTATTTTGCAAAGAACACAAAATTACAAAGCAACAATACATCAAGAAAGTGCAAAAAAATAGGTATTTAATGCAATGGTTCATTGATAATATATTGGTGTATAAACAAGAGCTTAGTTTTTGAGGCCACAATGACAGTCAGTCCTCTTTGACCATGGGGATCACATAGAAATTGATGATACAGTACGATGACATATTTTGTCAACACTGGGAGGAACTATAGAAAATCCTTCCTGGTATGTCCAAAACAGAATAAACTTATTGTATGCATTCATGAAGAAATAATGACTAAAGTAAAAAATCTCTTAATTCATTAAATTTAAAGGGAGTCGATTAATGACACTAAACAACACTTACTTTTTGAAGTGTTGAAAACAGTGTTATGATAAATTAAATTTAAAGGGAGTCGATTCCAATAAAGGAATCTCTTTTTTCAGTTCACTGAGATAATACAACAGATATAATAGAATATATAGAATAAAAATAATTATTTCAGAAAGTGGAGTGCCATTGTTACTAAAATTAGGCAAATGGGTGAACCTTGTATATACTTTTTTCCACATACAAGTTTTTTCTTGAAAACTAGTTTCTGGGAACTTCTTCCCTATACTCAATTCTGTGGTTGACTGATGATGCATCTTTTTTTTTTCTTTTTTTTGTTATAATTTTACGTCCTCCAACATTAAGTCATATTGGATGTGAATGAAATGGATGGAATGATGCTCAAATGTGTCCAGGGTCCATGGAGCTTGGAGCTATCCAACATTCGTCGTTTAAGGATAAGGGAAAACCCCGGAAAAGAAACCTTATCCAGGTAACTGACTCTGACCGAGATTCGAACTCGGGACCTCTTGAATGTGATGCAGACATGCTAACATCTACGCTACCAAGCCGGGCAATGCATCTGGTGTCTGCATCTGGCTTGGTGTCATGTTGCCATCTGATGCTCCGGTAAGTTTCATTACGTCATCTATGGCGGGAATTTCAAAATTCATCAAGAGGTTCTGTTTCTTCGTAATAAATATGTTTTTCCAAATCTGCAGTTTTAGATGTTTCTTTACCTGCTTGATCAATTCTATTTCTTGCTTTATGTTGTGATTCTCAGACCAGAACTGATGTGCCATGGCAGACCTGCTCATGTGTTTGAATTTAATATTAGTATTAATTAATATTAAACTGCAGATTTGGGAAAGCATATTTATTTCGAAGAAACAGAACCTCTTGATGAATTTTGAAATTCCCACCGTAGATGACATCTAACTTACCAGAGCATCAGATGGCAACACGACATCAAGCCGGATGCAGACACCAGATGCATCATCAGTCAACCAAGAACTGAGTATGGAGAAGTTCCCAGAAACTAGTCTGCATGAAAAATCTTGTAAGTGAAAAAAAGTATATACAAGGTTGACTCATTTGCCTAATTTTGGATATAATAGAAGTTTCACAATCAGTAGTCATTGTGGAGTATGTAGATAAAATGAGAATATCCAGGATAAGTTTTTGGGATTTCATATCAGTGCTTTTGAAATATGTTGTATTTTACTTGAAGTTCTACAAGAATTTAATATCAAAGAGAACCTGATTGATCAGTGCTATGATGAAGCTAGTGTCATGACTTCAAATACTAATGATGAGACATGCTCCATAAAGCTTTATTCACCCTAATTTATTGTAATATATAGTGATGCAAAATTGTATGTTTGTATATTTGTTACTGCATTCTTCAGGCCTTTCCTGCATTTTTCATGTCAGTTAATGCTCATCTACTTTGGATAAAGTAGTTGGGAAAAGAATTTTGAGTGGTAATGATGTGCATTGAGTTCCAATGCGAGAATTTTTTATGATTTTAAGTCATAGGGAAGAACTACCTATTCACTGTTTTTTGTGATCTTCTTTCTACTCTGATCTACTTTGAAAAACCATCTTCAAAATATGGCACTTGTATTTTTGTTAACTGTACATATTCATGGATATATTTTCGGTGAATTCTTCACTATACTGAAAAAAAAAAAAAGCTTATTAGAGATTCAGGGTTCATTTTTAGCTATTCAGTGACACATAATGAAATTGCAAGACTTGAGGAAAGATAGACGAAAAAGGATTTCTACATTGTGAATGTTATGGAAGAACATGAAAGAAACAAGTGATATGTCTAAAGGAAATCTAGCTTAATATAGAAAGCTCTGTTTTGAAGTTGTGAATGATGGTACATGTGAACTTCAGAGGATATTTAGTAACCTAAAGAATCTGGAATTTATAATAAGTAAGTAAGTAAGTAAGTAAGTAAGTTTTATTCACCGTAAGAACATACAATATTCATGGCTTCGTCAAATTTGTGCCCGTAGGAATAATACAATTCTTTTGAGCAATAACATTATGAATACAATAGTAATTAATAATGCACTAGTAATTAAACAATACAATAGTAGTTAAATAATACATAATAATAATAATAATAATAATAATAATAATAATAATAATAATAATAATAATAATAATAATAATAATAATAATAATAATAATAATAATAATAATAATAATACATAATAAATAATACATAAATAATACATAATAAGTTCATTATGGTTCATGCCATAGGAAATGTTTTCCTGCCTAGGAACTAATGTCATTACAAAATTATTTTGCCAGATATTTTGAGTCTTCTAGGTTGAGAAACAAGTTGCAGTTTGTCTACTCTGAGTTCAGTTAATTTAGGTATTCCAAATATAGTGTGAAAATATCATTGCAAGACACCACTGTCTGAGGAAGAGATATAAAAGTAAATAATGGCTAGTGAACGTTTAAATGGGTTTTAAAAAGGCTTGAAGGACACAGTGAAGTTTAAATAAAGATTATTATTTATGTGATGATAAAACTGTGCTCCAAGAAGATTATTGAGCTATGATTGTTTTCTCAGGATGAAATCTCAAGCAAAAATAAGTCCAAAGTTCAGTGTTTATTAGTTAAGTTCCAATTGTAAGATTAATATCTTGACAAATTAAATAAGCATGAAATAACTATTTATGCTAGTCTTGCTTGTGTGTTGGCTAAGAACTCTTCCTTTGACAAAAGAATTAAGCATAGTTTGACACATTTGCCTTTGATGGAAGACTTGAGCAAACCATGTAAAACTTTCTGTCATTGTAATTTTCTGTGTTACTGTGTCATATAGCAATCAGATTATTAGGTTTAGGTTGTTTATTCTCCATGGATATGAAGCAAATCAAACTTGTTTTGTCATAGATTATTCGTAACTTTATTAAGGTCATGATGTGTTTAATTTGAAAATAAACATGATTTAAGTAAAATGTAACCCCTAAAATATACCACTACACACAAGCTATTCACAATATACTTTAATCATTTTAAGTTTTTCCCAGAAATTATTTCAATACAGATATACTGGGTATTACAGTTCAGAGAAGAGGCTAAAACAACAGGCAAGTTAAAAAAAAAAAGAAAGGGAGGTTAAAAATACTTTTTTATATTTTTGTGTCCTTTAATAAAAGCAAGTGAATGGCCTTGTCAACCTATGTGGTATAGTGGTAATGTATTTGCCTCACATTCGGGAAGTCTGGAATTCAGTTGTATCACATTGAACACAGAATAATATTTAATCTTAATACTGAAACCTTTGACTTATTGCTGTTTCCAATTTTCATCAACTCTAGGCATAATTCAGGATTTGAACCACATATTTCTACTTTCCATGCAATTCCACAAAGAGGACTTTATCACACTGGCATGTTGTCATGATAACTCAGATAATTCAACTGCATGGAAAGCTGAAAATCTGTGGTCAGTTCTCGGCTATGGCGTTGAATTTATTTACTAAATCTGATTTTCTACCTTTCCAATCTTAGCATATGGACCACATAGTATGAAAGAACAGTTGTCAACTTTGGTTTAAGAGAATCTTGTGTTACAGTCATACTGTTTTCTCCACGCTTTCTTCAAATTATTCTCATTATTCTACCTACTTTACGTTAATTGAGATATTTATATAATAGATTTTACTACTGTTTTCCTTACAGTTACTATGGAAGTAGTGTAATACATTGACTTAAGCAGTAGTCAAATAGTAAAAATGTTTTAAGAGCTGTTCACTATGTGATAGCTTTGAAAATTCATTCTCTTTACATGACCAGGAGGCAGAGAGAAAAAATGATTCTCATTTGATAAAAGTGTAACTATTTGAATACTCAAACCAAGTGATAAGGTATATTTTGGAAATGGTTAATGTTACAAAAAATGAAAATAGTTGCGTGCTTTAACAAGACCTACATTAATAATGTAATAAGATTATGTCCATCTCACGTGACTTATCAGTTATGCAGAAAAGCCATTCAAAATGAAGAGAACTCTAAAAAAAGTCAAAATACACATTTCATTTGTCATGATTTCACATAATATTGTTAAAGGCCATTTTTGAGAAAATTAAAATTTTTCATGTGAAATGTAATTTGGTAGTGGGGGATTGTTTTGAAAATCTTCATGTCTCATCCTTTGAAGATATTGTTTCATTTCATATTATTGCATCCTTTGATTTATGCACAAAGAATGTGTAATTTCATAAAAGTAATACAAAAAAGTTTAATCTTACATTTGCATAATAGTCTTGTAGCTGGCCCCTTAGCTTGGTCAGTAGAGCACCTGCCTGCCCTGCGAGGGGTTTTAACTGGGGGTGGGGATTTTTCTCCAACCAAGATAATTCTCCGTCTTCCCCACAGTCTGTAAGTATGAATGAGAGTGCGAATGCATGCATGATTTATAGATTAAAATCTAAAGTACTTGCAACCTAACAGTTACGAGTTAACACAATCGCCAATGGCAATATGTTCCAAAAGGAGAATGGCTGCCGATATGACTTGCAGTTAAAGGCAGGATATAAATGGAACAGATTTATAAACCAACCCAGAGCCTAGTGATTATTACATTATTCATGTAATGAACTGAGCCTGCAGATGAACTTTATAGGCTTAGGTTCTGTTAGAAAGACTCATTGATCCTTTTCTTTTCAGAATCATAATAATAATAATTCCAAGATTTATCACTAATAAAGATACTGCACACCAAATTTGAATTGCTGCCTTTTAATTCTTGCAGAGTTCTTCTGCACCAATTAATGCATTGTTTATGATCTGGAGTCAGTTTATGTTTTGAAAATGACATACCAACATCCAATGTCGCCCAAATAAATTCATAAGAAGTCTGTCATTCTTCAAGCATTGCTTGAAAGGTGGCAAAATTTTCATCAGGAACAGCAGATCTTGAGTGTCCTTCATGAAATTCATCACTAAGAAAAAAAATGGATCCCCTTTGAATTTGCTGTAGCAATTATAAATTGTTACCTTAGATAGAATTGTTTGCTAAATCCATTTATAAGCTGATCTCATATTGTTTAGGCATTAAAGTCATAAAAATCATAGTCCAGAAATGTTCTTTAGTTATATCGTTCATTTTTGAATGAACCTAAAATCTAAATGTTGATAACTAACAAACTATTAAGAGCAATTCGAACAAACTATGCAGTAATCAACTTACAAAACATTTAAAGTATTTGTCAAGTATCATTTGTTTTTAGAATCATGGCATTCTAAAAATACTCAGCGTCACCCTAAAACATTTTGACAATTGTTATGTTGCAATGTCAAGAAGTTGATGCAATTTTTTGCGAGACATTTCATGGAAAGGGTGCCTTGGGTTCTCTATATATGCTAATAGAAGCTAAGGGAAAATTTATGAAAAAACATGAAGTTTTTACCAAAATATTATGAAAACATATATTGATATGTGCATTAAATTCTATACAGTGCAAAATGTAAAAAATACTTGTTGGAAGCAAGGTTGTTGCGTGATTGTAACTATGTTTGAAATATAACATTTTATATTTTGTGCCTCTAATGATGAGGGTTATTTATATAAGAGGGTTATTTACTTTCATTCTAGGATTATTTTTCTTTCTAGTTTTGATAAGAAGTTACAATGTAATTAATTTCATAATAAAATTATTAGAGTAATATCTCTTTGTTCCTCAAATAATACCTTTAAATTGATTAATAATATTATTTTCCTATATTAACAGAAGGTTCTAGCACAGGGAGGAGGTTTGACACAGAAAATGTTAACATTTGCTCTGTGGAAATGATATTGACAAACAAATGTGTCTCCTGCAAGGTCATGGAACTCTGATGTTTCTTATGTAAATGTTTGTCGACTTACACCTCTGTCACTTGTCAAACATATGACAACATAATGTCAACACACTCATTGCTGAATAAAATCATAAAAAGGCTTGCTTTGTTTATTTTGCATGTGCTTCATGCAGCTCTGTAATATTCCAGATTGCCATCTTTTATTCAGAACTATTTGATGAGAGTTATAAAGCAATATTCATGTCTAGTGTAACGGTGTAAATAACCAACTAATAAAGGAAATTACGTTGTTAAGTCTAGTACTCTCTATAATAAGAGTTACTTTTGCAGCTGGCTATAAAAATGCCTGAATGATCATTTTAATGTAAAGTTATTTTGGAATTATGCAAGTGGACTTGTGGTTAGCTTTTGCATTGGTTCCTTCCATCTTTGGAATTATTCCACAATAACAATTGTTACATATTTACACTCTACACATTAGAAATGGTTGTAATGTGCTTTTTGAACATTTAATTCCAGCAGTGTATACATTGGGTAGTGTTGCTGTATATGCTTTGAATATAATTTCTATAAATAATGGTAATCAGTTCCTATTGGACACCCAGGAATTTCATTTGGGTATGGTCCAGTAAGAATGCCAAATTACTAAAATGCACATACTAGCATATTTTTTGTTTACAGCAGAGTCCAGTCTTCTTGACTTTTTCTTTACTTCCTTAAACACACTTTGGCAATTCAATAAATTATAATAATTATAATTAATGACTAAACTTCACATATCTGATAATATATACCAGAACAGATCTTATCAAGGATAAGTTAGTCAATAATAATTTATTCAGTTATATTTACTTCACTTCAGTAGCTTCACTTTTTTATTTTTATTTGGAATTTTTACACTTTTATTTGTAGAATCTAAGATAGCTTGTGGTTTTGTTTGTGGCTGTCATGTTGTGAGTCTGTGGTTCAATTCCTGGCTTTGGTATGGTGATTTTTAATTTGACCTTATCCAAGTTTTCACCTCTGCCTAGCTCTTGCAAAGTGTCACCAAGCCCAATGCAATTCAGAGTCCAGGTAAAAGCTGTAGGTCTCCTCATTCCAACCCCATTCTCATAATTGTACCAGAGGTAACAGACTCTGACCTGTGGGTACCTCCACCTCTGAAATTTGTCCCATTTGATGAAATGAGGTTACCTCCAAAGATCCCAGACCATAAACGTTAGGGGAAACAGGGATGATGACAAGCGAGTGAATGAGTGAGGAGTGAGGGTGTGTGTGGGGTTTAAGGAATCGTCTACTGGGTCATTTGGACCAGAGATGACAAGATTGTTTTTATTGTAGACATTTATGCTATCAACTTCAGGTTTTCACTACTTCATATTAATGACTTAGGAAAACAAAGACACTGAAATACTGCCATTACTCATTATTTACTATGATAGCTACTTTGACTACCTGGAACCCAAACTGTTAAGCAGCAATAATAATGTGATGGTTGAAATGGAGTGAGCACAGAATGATGAATTCTTTTTCACTGACGGGTCTTGGCCATGATTTCAACAGCAGATCACTCAGCTGTCAGTGGTTGTGGCACCAACAGACTGGCATTAAATGGACTTTGTTGAGAAAAAAATCAAATATGAGTCATATCAGTGAAATTACAGCTGCTGCATAGTTAACGGTTGAGATAAAAAAAAAAATACTGCAACTTGTCTTTTGGGGATCTCGACTGGTTGGTACCTCTTGATTCTTATATAAAGTTTATTTACATTATCTGCTGTTACACATAGGTTTTTGAAGATTCTATATTATAACAGTTCTGGTTTCCTTTTCTCTTGTTTCTAAATTTCTTTTGTTTTTTCCTATACAAATTTGACTACAGTCACAGCATTCAATTTGGTATATACCAGATTTTTTGTTCGCGGAATGGCATCTTTGATGTTTGAGCATATTTCCTGTTATGGTTGCAAGCTGTTAAGTACGTCAGCCTAAGAAAGGATGTAAGAATATAATTTTACCAGTAAATATAATAATGTTATGATCCAATTTAAATATAACAAATAGATAATTATTTCAGTATGCATATGTGTCAGTACTATTAAAATGTACATTTCTTTAACTGTTACAATGTTCACAAGCTGTTGTGGCTACTAGTGAACTCACTGAATGCAAATCAATCTAATTTAAATGTATACTCGGACTCCTTCAGAGCCATTGAGCATTGGTTCTTTTAGTGGTCATCATCTGTAGTTTGTTTATTTGTACTTAAATAGGGTATTGCCTTAAAAGAAAAAATTAAGCAAGTCTACAAAGAACATAAACTAATGGAACTTAACAAAGAACCATAAAGAACAACAAATAACTTTAGTTAATTGACGGAAATGAATCATTTATTCACACTAGCCATATACAGGCTAAGGTTTTGATAGTCAACATGAAAAATTCAATTCCAGGAGATCTGTGGTTCAAATCCCGGCTATGGCATTGAATTTTTCATGTTGACTCTATCAAATAGCTTTACATTACTGTTAATAAAGGAATTATATATGGCATGACTAAAGGAATTGGAAATAATGAATCTACTTTTAGAAAATGTTTATCCAGTCAGATTTCCACTTTGGCTAATCTGCATTATGTTAGCTGGATTGGAACCAGAGGAAAAAATATCTGGTTAGTTACAAACAAATATGTCCCAATGGATAAAGTTGTTTTCACTTTGTTATCAATATGGTCATCAATATGCGTTCCCATTCTCTTTCCCAGAGCATTGTGAACCAGCCTTTGTTCACTTCTATGATAATGTGTGATTGTTAACTAATGCTGCTACGTTTGTTTGTACCTTTTCTCCCACTTATCTTTATGAGGTAAAGAAAATCTTGTATTGCATTAAAAATTGTGTTTGCTAGAGAGAGACAGACAGACAATGAAAATGTTGGACAAATACCACACTTGCAGAATTTTTGAAGAATGCAACAACATTTTCAAGAGAAGTACCCACCACAAATTCAGTGTTATGTGTCAGAAATTTTATTTGCTTAGAATTTGACTTGTAACAATATTTGATTAAAATGCTGTATGTTTTTAAGATATATGGTTAATTAACATGAATCTCAAAATTCTGTGATTATACTACAAAGATCTCTTCATAGTGAATAAATGTATAACGGATAAACCATTAAATGGGTAAAACCTAAATTTATCATACAAAAATGCAGATACCATTAAATCATGGTGTTTGTGTAAGGGAAACTTTTAGTTCTACTTCCCAATTCCAAGTCATTTCAGTATTATTGGTTTGTATTTCCAAATACTTTCTCTGTTTTTGAAGTGCTAATTCATAGTACTCTTGTTCATGATGATGTGTGACAGTGTATATGGAATTTTGAGGCCAGCACTTTTAAAACTTTTTGACTACCATTTCAGCTGCATGTATGACTGTTGTACCCATTAGGAAATGTGTGAACTGTTTAAATAATATTAATCTCAATTACTATAAAGTGTTGAGAAAAATACAATTTGGTAAGAAAAGTTGATATGAGAGAGAGAGAAATGACAGTGAACAGAGAAAGCGTGCAAATTAACATTACATTTTTATTTTCCTTATTTATTTATTGCAAATGCTTTGAGCCTCCCTAAATGAATCCCTGCACCCTAACATGGAATATTTCAAGTGAAACATGTTTTTGAAATTTTATATTTTATAAGAACTGGACAATTTTGATTAAAATACCATATTTTTAAGATATTTATAACACAAATAAACCATATATTTAAATTTTCTGAAATAGGCTGGTTGTACACTTCATTTGAAAGGAATTTTGTATAATTTTGCATAACTAGTAAACATTGCTATACTTTTTTTTTAAGTTACTTTTTTAAGTCACTTACTTATTAAAACATTTTCAAGATCATTCGATCTCATCCTCAGCTGTTTGGCGACTAAATGAACATTCCTCTTCTTCCACTACTACGGTGCTCCGATCCCTCTGCCATCTGGTGTTAGGGGCACCAAGTTTTAATACTTCATTTAATGCCGGGATTTCAAAATTTATAACTTTATCACGGTTTTTGGTTATGAATATTTTTTCCCAAATATCCAATTCTATGGGTGTACTTAAAGATTTTAACAGTTTAATGTTATGGCCAATGTTGTGGTTTCCTGTCCAAAAATGGTGTGACACAAGTAAGTGAAGTTTGAGTGTAAACATAGTGATTCATAAATCAAACTCAAAAATGAAGAATACTTCACTGTTAATAATGCTTCTGCTTTTAATATTTATTGCTATACTTGTCATTTATGTAAATTCCTGTTAATATTAAGTTGTTTCTTGTAATTTCTTGAAAAGAATAAGGCCAGCATATAGCTTGCAGTTCTTGAACATTTGACCATCAGTGCTCCCTTTGGGAACATATGCAATGCAACTATTTTTGCAATGGTTTATATGAATTAAAATGAAGTAACCAGAAAAGTAAACTTTTGTAAGAATATTATACAAATATAACTATTTGTAACAAAACACTTCACTTAAGAAAAATGATGTCAAATGTGTTTTTGACTGATGACGCAAACAAGGGTTCGTATAATCGATTTCAACTTCAACTAATTCAACTAATAAGAAAAATAGACATCATTTTTCTTAAGATAAGTGAAGTTTTTTGTTACAAATAGTTATATTTGTATAATACTTATTGCTTCACTGTAACTAGCTTCATTTTCTATGTAATTTTGCAAGAATAGTTTGTGGCTCCATTAATAAAGGGTAGAGAAAGTCATATGAATGTAATACATCATTCTTTTAAAATTTAAATTTTATTATCTCAAATGTATTGGCCTTGCTTGTCAAATATTTGTCTTCACTACACAAATATAACTATTTGTAACAGTAACTGCACTTATCTTAAAAGAAAATGATGTAAACTTTACTTATTACTTGCTGAGATCGATTTCGTAAATTCTTGTTTACATCTTCAGTCACAAACAACTGCATTGTCAATGCTACCATCACCCGCCTCAGTAGCATAGATGGTAGTGTGTCTGCCTCACGTTCAAGGGGTCCTGAGTTCGAATCTCGGTCAGGATGAGTTACCTGGATAAGGTTTTTCCGGGGTTTTCCCTTATCCTTCAAGACGAATGTCGGGTAGCTCTAAGCTCCATGGACCCCGGACTCATTTGAGCATCATTTCACCAATTTCATTCATCGTCCGATATGACCTAATATTGGAGGACGTAAATTACAAAAAAAAAAAAAAAAAAAAAAAAAAAAAAGCTACCATCACTAGAAGTGACTGCGTTTTTGCCAGTACTACTAAAATCTGAAAATGAAATAAATTTAAAAACGGAATCGACTGTCAGTATTTCAAAATTCATTATGCAATGTTTATTTTTTAAAATGAATATTTTTTTCCCAAACCATTAAATATATCGGACCATTTATTTGTTTTAATAACTTAACTTTTGGATTTATTTCATGGTTAAATGACCAAAAATGATGTACTACAGCCGATTTTTCAGCCTGTTTATACTTAATGTTACGAAAATGTTCTTTCGATCTGGTTTCCAAATTACACTTAGTCTTTCCAATATAAACCTGATCACAATCTAAACAATTAAATTGATAAATACCATGTTTTTTATTGTTAGGAATTTTATCTTTTTTTAGAGAAATGTAGTAAGTTTTTAATACTGTATTTATTTTGAGGAACTAAAGTTATACCAGACTCTTTAAAAATTGTTTGAAAATATTTGTTAACCCAAGGATGGTAAGTAAATTTTTAAGTAGAAATATCATTAACAGTTTTTTTATATTTAAATTTTTCAATCTTTTTGTGTATAAGATATGTTGATATGTGTGCTATTGTTCCTGATAAACATATAGATGATAGAAATTAACTTAAATAATAAGACTTTAATGATGAAGCCTGGGATTCAAGTACTTACGATAGTAAGTCGCCACAAACGGTGTATCTCGGATACAAGAGCCCCTAGTGGTTTACCGGGAAATATATGAGTCAACTGGAAAGTTTAATGTCAGGACAGTATGTTGGCTATGGTAGCTCAATGGATAAGAGTGGATGGAAACCAGGAGATCTTTGGTTCAAATCTCCGTCATGGCATTGAATTTTTCATGTTGACTCTATCATACACATAGATGATGCTTTAAAATTACTAAATTTACAAGATAAAGCAATAAAATTCAGGTTAAAAACTGAAATTAATGGATTTCTTCCTTTCTAGATCTAAAGATAATAAAGAAATAATAATAAATTAAACTTTGGTATTTATAGAAAGTCTACTCATATTGATAATTACATAAAAAATAAAAGTTTTAATCCTTTTTCATATAAATTTGCTGTTTTTATAGTTTTATTGATTAATAAATATACCCCTGAATAAAGAAGAAATGTGTAGTGATTAATGCCCGCTTTTACTACATACGGCACTGCAGGCGATGACACTGATGATACATGAGATGAAGATGGAGCACCGGTGGAATGAGATGGTGGGGGAAACCGGAGATCCCGGAGAAAACCCACCCCAATGCCGTGTTGTCCACCACAAATCTCACTTTGCGGTCACCTGGGATTGAACCCGGGCCGCCTTGGTGAGAGCCAAGCGGTGAAATAAAGAAGAATTTAATATAGAATATAATCATACTATTCACACTGCTTTAATTAATGGGTTTAATAAAGACTTTATACACAAAAAGATTGAAAAATTTAAATATCAAAAAGCTTAAGGATGTTTCTACCTTAAAAAACAAAAAGACAATTACAATTTTAAAAAATTTACCTACATCCTTGGGTTAATAAACATTTTCAAAAATTTTTTAAAACGTTTGGTATAACTTTAGTTTCTCAAAATAAATACAATATTAAAATTTTACTGCATTTCTTAATAAAGATAAAATTCCTAACAATACAAAATCCGGTATTTATCAATCTAATTGTTTAGATTGTGATCAGGTTTATATTGGAAAGACTAAATGTAATTTGGAAACCAGAACAAAAAAACATTCTCATAGCATTAAGTATATATAGGCTGATAAATCAGCCGTAGCCGATCATTTTTGGTCATTTAACAAAGAAATAAATCCAAAAGTTAAATTACTAAAAGAATTAAATGGTCCGATAGATTTAATGGTTTGGAAAAAAAATATTTATTTAAAAAATAAACATCGCGTAATGAATTTTGAAATACTGATAGTCGATTCTGTTTTTAAGTTTATTTCATTTTTAGATTTTGGTTATAGTGGCAAAAACGTAGTGACCTCTAGCAATGGCAGCATTGACAACGCAGTTTGTGATTGAAGATGTAAGCAAGATTACACAAATATAACTATTTGCAGCAAAAACTTCACTTATCTTAAGAAAATTATGTAAATTTTCTTAAGATAAGTGCAGTTTTTGTTGCAAATAGCTATATTTGTGTAATATGTATTGCTTCACTGTAGCTAACTTCACTTTTTATGTAATGTAAACAAGAGTTTACGAAATCAATCTCAGTAATTAATAAGAAAAATTTGCATCATTTTCTTTTAAGATAAGTGAAGTTACTGTTACAAATAGTTATATTTGTGTAGTATTTGTTGCTTCACTGTAGGTAGCTTCATTTTTTAAGTAATTTGTCTTTTCTGTTACAGAATTCCTGGAGGAGATGCGTAATCTCAATATTTCATTTTCACTGGAAGGAGAGGATCGCCTAGTGCGTGCTCATGGTCATACACTGCATGATATCTTTGTGCTAAGAAGTGGAATGTTTGAACGAATTCCAGACATTGTGGTATGGCCAGGTAGGGTAGAAATATATATAAAAAAGAAGTAACATGGGATTCAAAAAACTGTGAACCACCTGCAAAGTGTTTTGTCTGCCTGCATCTCGGTGCTTGTTGCCAGCTGCCGCTATCATATTTTAAAGGCTTTACCTATCAACCTTATGAAAATAGATGCTGAAACTGGCCACTGTTGTTGTCCATACATTTTTGGCACCTCTTTAGAAAACTGTCCATCATTTGCCATAGTTCACAATGTGAGATGCTGGCAATTTCCTAGCCGATAATTTGTTTTAATTCTTCTGGGTGTGTGGGTTTGTGTTGTACCTTTATTTTTTAAGTTGCCACAATGATAGAAATCGCAGGGGTTAGGGCGGCAGATTCTGTTTGGAAACACACTTTCAATTTATTGAAATTTAACTGTATTGGAACACTACAGTGAAGCGAAATAATTATTAAATTATAGTTGAGTCGTATTTATTACACATCAGCTTCACTTACGTACCTATATTGAGGACATGTTTCGTGAACCATCATTCGCATCGTCAGCTCTTATGCGACTAAAGCTTGATCCAGTGGTGTGGGTAGTTCTGGAGTTGCTGCTGCCATCTGTTGATTTTGTGATGAATTTAAATGTGGGGTTGTCTTCTGGCGGAATTTCAAAGTTCATTAGTTGGTTTTTATGTTTTTCTATGTACATTCTCTCCCTTATGACGAGTTTGCTATATTTTTGTACGTATTTTAGTAATTTGGTGCTATCTTCAATTTCATGATTTTCAGACCAGAAATGAGCTGCTATTGCGGACTTATCAATATTTTTGTATCTTAAGTGCCTAAAATGTTGTTTCTTTCTAGTGCCTATGTTTCTTTTTTTTGTCCTCCCTATGTAAATTGTTTCACAGTCTTTACACTTAATCTTGTAAATGCCTGACTTTTCTTCTGGTTTTATCTTATCAGTATTATTACTGTTAAGTAGGTTTTTAATGTTGTAATTGTCTTTTGATGCCAATATTATATTGTATTTCTTGAATATTTTTTGGAACCTTTTTGTGGCCTAGGGGTGGTAAGTAAATTTAGCAAATGTAATTTCTTGTTTTGTTGGTGAAAGAGCTGTGATCTGTTTTAATCTTTTTTGAAGTTTGAAAGATTTTAGTTTATCTACAAGGCTTTTTCCATATCCATTTTTAATTGCAGGTTTTAAGATTTGATGGTATTCTTTTTTATATTCTTGCTGACTGAATCTACCCCTCAGCCAAAAACTTCACCTGATGGCTGGCTTGTATATTTGTAGATCATTGATGTATTGCTTGGACATATTTATCATGCATTTAAATTGTGTACTTGATTATTAATTTATAGATGAGTCGTATTTATTACACATCTGCTTCACTTACGTACCTATTTTGAGGACGTGTTTCGCAAATCATCGTTTGCATCTTCGGCTCTTATGCGACTAAAGCTTGATCCAGTGGTGTGGGTAGTTCTGGAGTTGCTGCTGCCATCTGTTGATTTAGTGATGAACTTAAATGTGGGATTCTCTTCTGGCGGGATTTCAAAGTTCATTAGTTGGTTTTTATGTTTTCTATGTATATTCTCTCCCATATGATGAGTTCACTATGTTTTTGTATGTATTTTAGTAATTCGGTGCTATCTTCAATTTCATGATTTTCAGACCAGAAATGAGCTGCTATTGCAGACTTATCAATATTTTTGTATCATAAGTGCCTGAAGTGTTCTTTCTTTCTAGTGCCTATGTTTCTTTTTGTCCTCCCTATGTAAATTTTTTCACAGTCTTTACACTTAATCTTGTAAATGCCTGACTTTAAATCTCGATGTATACTTGATGTAATTATCACATTTTCCTTTTTGTTATTAAATGTATTTGTATGTTTTAATATGCATATGACCAGAGTAATGGATAAAATTTCCAAAAGAATAAAATTCAGGAGTTGTTTCGTTAACCTAAATAAGAGACTATAAATAACAAAAATTGGAGCTTTTGTCAAGTAACCACAGAAAAATAACAGCTAAAAATGTTTTTTGATCCATCATTAAGAACTTTGTAGTGATATATAACACAGTTTTCATGGAGAAAGCCATTGCTAACTCATCATCCACAGTATATGTAGCTCTAATCAGGTCATTGCTCATTTGGCAGACATTTCACATAATTTAGTTAGTGTTAAATACTTGTGATAATCATTATGTTATAATTAGAACATATAATGAAAATTCAACAAAACAACATTTGAAAAATGGATTAATTTAATTTTAAGATGCTTTACCCATTAGCTTGCTCAGTAGTAAGCAAAAAGAGATTTATAGCTCAAATTATCATTAGAACCAACAACACCAGGAGTTAAACTTGGAACGCTGCAGAGTATTTACACTTTCTAGTGAAAATGTCACTTAAGGTTTGTTTATATGCAAATCATAGTCGGCTATTGCCTTAAAAGAAAAATTCACAAAGAAAGTAAAAACAGAAATTAATAAGAACAATAACAAACAACAAATATTTATTATGTATACTATTAATAAAGGAATGACACTCGGTAAGATAGGTTCACTAGAGGAATTGAAAATACTAATGACCATGCATTTAGAAAATTTTTGCTCTTAACAGATTTTGATCGTGCCTAACCTGCATTATATTGGCTTTAATTTGAAGCCAACAAAGTAAATAATGTATAGTTCAGTTTTAAACAAATGATATCTCAATGCACATTTTGCTATCAATATGTATTTCAGTTCTCATTCCTAGATATTTGAATCACTCTTGGATCATACCTGAGGATATGCTTGCTGTTTATTCTGTCATCACCATCTCTCCTTGTCACTTGAGAGTTGATATAAACCATGATAGCTTAGTGGCATGAGAAGGATCCATAGTTTAAAACTTAGTTGTGACATTGAATTTTTGAAGTTTGATTCTGCTTTCCATCTGAAAATGTAATTTTATTTGTGTGGCAGAATCTCATGATGATGTAGTGAAGATGGTGGAACTTGCTAACCGTTATGATGTTGTGGTGATACCATTTGGAGGAGGAACTAGTGTGTCTGGAGCAGTATCGTGTCCTCCAGATGAACGTCGTACAATACTGTCAATGGACACTTCTCAAATGGTGGGTCATTTATGTAACTGGTTATACTGAAAGCAGGGTAATAGCAAAATAACATTGGTGATGTATGTGTTTGTGTGACAGAATCGGATATTGTGGATAGACCGTGACAATCTGGTTGCCTGCTGTGAGTCAGGAATAATAGGCCAGGATTTGGAGAGGGAGCTGCGTCAACAAGGTTTCACCACGGGGCATGAGCCAGATTCCTACGAGTTCTCAAGGTAAATGATCAACTTTTCTCTACGGCTAACAGATATGTTCATAAATTGTCTTGGCATGTTTTAGAAATTGCACTTACACATTCACGCTATTCTTCTTTAATAAATAAATTTTTGCTTAATATAGCAAAAGAAGATTGAGCTTCAAAGAACAATACCTAAGTTGCAAGAGACATTCAAAAACTCCAATTTAGAAATATCTATTGATAAATGTAAGGTTGTGGTTTTTAAAAGAAATTTTCCAGTACAATCGAAAATAGTTATTAGTAACAAAATAATAGAACAAGTCAGCAGTTTTAATTACCTGGGATGCTGAATATCCTGCAAAGGAGAGCAAGATGTCAATAAAATACTTAATAAGTTCCAACAAATGTGTGGAACAATTCAAAGAACATTAAGAAACAAAACTAGTAAAGAGACAATAAAATTATGAAATGGAATAAAGTGCTTGGAGTCCCTTTATTTTTATGTGGTAGTGAAAACTGGATCCTCAGTAGATCTTCTAAAAGGAGGTTAGAAACAACTGAGATGCATACAATTTTGAGTCGAACTAATACTCAATGCTCCATTTATTGCTAGTATTTACCTAGAACGCGTTTCGTTAGGACTTCCTAACATCATCAGCTGTTGTCGACTAATGGATGCCGGTTCAGTGAACTCCTCGGAGGTGATAGGTGCGTCTCTGTCGGTATCTTGATGAACTTAAATACTAGCAATAAATGGAGCATTGAGTATTAGTTCGACTCAAAATTGTATTAATTTTGTGCTTCATTGTATCATAGTCCTTAAACAACAGAAAACTGAGATGCAATTACTCAGACAAATATCAGATTACATATTAAAAGATCATGTGCCTAGTATTCAAATACGAGAACAGTTAAATATACATATATGTTAGAGGAACAGAAGCACAACAACAAATCACAATGATTCTAACACACAAACAGAATGGATAATGCCAGACTTACAAAGTTAGTACTGCAATACAAACCAGAAGGGTGGCATTCAAGAGGATGATCAAAAACCAGATAGGAAGATGTCTTTGCATTGGAATGGGCTTTACAGCCTAATCTTGAAGTGGAAGAAGAAGAAGCAAAAGAAATTTTTATTTATCTCTGGTGGAGTGGTCAGTGGTTTGGCTTCACAACTCTGTGATCCTGAGTTCTGTTCTTTATCCAAATCATTCCCTATCCTCTGTAGAATCTGGAGTAAGAGTACAGGAATGAATGGGAGTGTATTTGAAGAAGACATTACTGAAAAAGCCAAAGTAAAAAACAATTAAAATTATACATTTACATTACTTCACAGAGTTAATTCCAATTTAAAGTTCTCAAATTAAAACACACTTATTAAATAGAATAAGAAGAAGTATTTCAGAAAGTGGAGTGCCATTGTTACTAAAATTAGGCAAATGAGTCAATCTTGTATATACTTTTCTCCACTTACAAGTTTTTTACTGAAGACTAGTTTCTGGGAACTTTATCCCTATCCTCAGTTCTGTGGTTGACTGATGATGCATCCGGTGTCTGCATCTGTCTTGGTGTCGTACTGCCATCTAATGTTCTGGTAAGTTTGATGTCATCTATGGCGGGAATTTCAAAATTCATCAAGAGGTCCTGTTTCTTCATAATAAATATGTTTTCCCAAATCTGTAGTTATAGAGGTTTCTTTGCCTGTTTGATCAGTTCTATTTCTTGTTTTATGTTGTGATTCTCAGACCAAAAGTGATGTGCAAGTCGGCCGTAGCACAAGCTGCTGTTAAGATACAGAAATTAAAGGTAACTACACAAATGAAACAAAAAATAGAAAGCATTTGAATAAATGGTAATTTGATGGAAATTAATCGTTCTTCCACACTAGCCATGTATAGGTGTTGTTTACTGGGAAAACATGAGCACATTGGCCATGGTAGCTCAATGGTTAAGAGCGACCAGATGGAGACCGGAAGATCTGTGGTTCAAATCCCGGCCATAGCATTGAATTTTTCAGTTTGACTCTATCTATCCAAAATGGTTACTTGTATGCTGGTGTCTTTCATGCAGTTATCTTAAGTGCAGTTCTTTAATTTTTAGTTAGATTAGAAAAACATTCTTGTTCATTCTGCATATTTTAAGAAACACTAATAGCATATTGTTAACCACAAAGACAATTCAAAGCACAATGGTTTATTGAAATATGTGCTTTTGCATGGTTTTACATAAAACAACATATCTGATGTGTTAAACTCACTTTCTGTAACCACTGACTTTTTTTATGTCTCTTTCACAAATTGTTCTTGAAAAGATAAAATATTAACCGGCCTTGTGGGCTGTGGTCTACTGGGCTCCTCCTTCATCTTCCCAGAGAAGCATAAAAACTCGCATTAATGAACATAAAAGAAATTGTCGCTTGGGCCAAACTGAGAAGTCGGGAATAGCAGAGCATGCTATTCTTGAAAAAGGAGAGCATATCATTCAGTTTGTTAACACGGAAATATTGGATTCAACTTCACACTGTCATTCTAGTTTATACCGTGAAGCCGTTGAAATATACAAACATGAGAATAACATGAACTATAAAGTAGAAGATCTAAAACTAAACAAGATATGTTTACAAAAGCTAAAACCAAGGATTCCACACATACCAATCAGATGTCAGCAGGATGAAGCACTGCCCACTCTCAGCCCCAGCCCGCCACCAAGCTGATCCAATCACAGGCAGCTCTCCGGCCAGCCACCGGTACATATACTACGACCCAAAGAGCAAAAAGCACAGTCACTGTTGAGACTTCTGCCAGGACACTCCGATCACAGTCACTGAAGATGTCTGCCACAGCCGCAGACAAAACATCTGGGAAGATGAAGGAGGAGCCCATTAGACCACAGCCTACAAGCCCAGTTAATATTTCATCTTATACTGACACCGGCCATGAAAGCCTACGAATTTTAATGTTCTTGAAAAACCAATTTTTCTATATAGTTCATGTTAATCAAGATAAATATTGCAGAAATAATTTTGTTACACATTTCATTGTACTAGATGGCTACAGAAACCTAAAATCATAATGATTATTTAATAATTCACAAAACCATAATCAAATATAGAATAAAAAGAAGTATTTTTTTTTTTTAAAATACAGGGTGCCTCATGACATGCATTTATTAGAAAGTACCAATATTGAAGTTTTGAGTGGAATGCAAATGATATGTTGTTATTTTAGAATTGCAAAAATTTACCCATGAAATGAAAATTAATGTGCAATCATTAAATGTTTTGAATATGAATATTTTAATTTTGTGCTGGTATTTTTGCTCATTTTATAACTGAAAAGTAAATTATATCATTTTAGCATTTTGGATCTATCATCCTCTAATGATTAATTTGCTCACAAATTTACTTCTTAAATAATGATGCTGCTTTCACCAACACAACTTCATGGGATCTTGTTAATATAAATACATTTTAGAAGAAGATATGTAAATTGTGTTGCAGTTTAGGAGGATGGGTGGCCACTAGAGCATCCGGCATGAAGAAAAATACTTATGGCAACATAGAAGACCTTTTGGTACATGTTCGCATGGTGACTCCTACTGGAGTGCTAGAGAGAAGCTGTCAAGCACCACGAATGTCTTGTGGACCTGACTTCAACCATGTTGTTCTGGGTTCAGAAGGTTTGTAACTATTCATTTACATGGAATCCATGGATCTGGCAAAGAATTATGTTCTATTGCTTTATATGATGGGGTGTCAAAGAATAACTTTTTTATTTTTTTTTCATTTTAAAGCGCTCGCACATGAGATAGGTGTCGGTAGTATTGGAGAAATCTGATTTTAGTGATGAAATGGTGTATACATCATTCGCCTGAAGGTCTTCAGTTGGAGGGTAACAGGAGAAGTGTGAGGCCGTGTTTACTGTACCCAACATGGATTTCAAGTTGCATCAGCAAGCATCAATTAGGTTTTGCGTTCTTCTTGAAAAAACTGCATCACAAACATTTGTACAACCTTGTTCAACATCTACATCAATGATCTTCCCTCGGCTGTATCAAACACAGAAATAAAGACAGCTCTTTTTGCAGATGACAGGATCATGTAGACATCTTCCCCACAAATAGAGAAATCCAAAACTTCAATGGAAAAGGCTTTGATACTATTGGAAAAGTGGACTGACAACAATTTGATGAAAATAAATACTGACAAAACAACATTCCAAATATTTAGCTTAAAAAAGAAAAGCCCTAAACTAAATCTGCAGTCCAAGAAAACAAACCTGAAACAAACATATGAAACAAATTATTAAATTTTAGATGAGTCGCGTTTTTTACACATCTGCTTCACTGCTTGGAAACCATGGACAAAAATATAATTAGGAAAAAATCAGCTCCTATATTGGAAAACTTAATAAATAAAAAGCCAATAAAACATTTGAAACAAATTCAGATAATTAAATCTTTAAGGAAAAAGGATGTAATCTTCTCAAGGGCTGATAAAGGAAACAAAATAGTAATCTTAGATACAGCTACATACAAAGAAAAAATGTTAGAGTTACTACAACAAAAAGAATTCCAGGAAATAGATTCTAATCCACTCAACCGATGCATAAAAGATGTACAAAAAACCATCATTAATAGTAAAATTTTAACAACTACAGAACAAAAAACTATCAAACCAGACAACCCTACCCTTGCAAGAATATATGGTTTGCCTAAAATACACAAACCCAACATACCCATGAGACCCATTGTAAATAATATAAACACTCCTACTTACCTTCTGGCAAAATGGCTAACCAAAAAATTTCAGTCCTTTCCACAATTCCATACTCAGAGTATAAAAAACTCTTTAGACCTGGTAGAAAAAATTCAAAATCTTAAACTTAAACCTCATGACACTTTAGTATCCTTTGATGTCCGCTCCCTCTTCCCTAGCATTCCATTAGACAAACTTTTGATTCAACTGAAAAAATGGCTAAATTCTATAAACCTGGATGCCAATGCAATAGAAGAATATGTGGCAATGACTGAATTATGTATACATCAAAATTATTTTGTCTTCGATGGAAAATATTATAAACAAATTTCAGGACTAGCTATGGGAAGCCCATTATCACCATTTTTGGCCAATCTATACATGAGCTTTTTCGAAACACATATTACTAAAGCCTTCCCTCATATGTTTAAAACATGGTACAGATACGTAGACGACATCTTTGCAATAGTGCCCTACAAACTAATAGATGATGCTTTGAAACTACTCAACCTGCAAGAACCCAGCATACAATTCACAGTAGAAACTGAAGAGGACTGTACTCTACCTTTTTTAGACCTTAAAATCAAAAAAGGCAATGAAAAACTAGAATTTGGCATTCATAGAAAAGCAACACACACAGATAATTACATCAAAGCAAATAGTTTCAACCCAATTCCACACAAACATGCAACCATCAACAGTCTAACACACAGATTAGTAAATCTACCTCTCAGCCAACAAGAATATCAAAACGAATACCATCAAATCTTAAAAACTGCAATCAAAAATGGATATGGAAAAAACCTTGTAGATAAAAAACTAAAATTATTCAAACTTCAAAAGATATTAAAACAGATCACAGCTCTCACACCAATAAAACAAGAAACTAGATTTGCTAAATTTACTTACCACCCCTGGGCCACAAAAAAGTTCCAAAAAATATTCAAGAAATACAATATAACATTGGCACCAAAAAACAATTACAACATTAAAAACCTACTTCACAGTAATAATACTGATAAGATAAAACCAGAGGAAAAGTCAGGCATTTACAAAATTAAGTGTAAAGACTGTGAAAAAATTTACATAGGAAGGACAAAAAGGAACATAGGCACTAGAAAGAAAGAACACTTCAGGCACTTAAGATACAAAAATATTGATAAGTCCGCAATAGCAGCTCATTTCTGGTCTGAAAATCATGAAATTGAAGATAGCACAAAATTACTAAAATACGTACAAAAACATAGTGAACTCGTCATATGGGAGAGGATATACATAGAAAAACATAAAAACCAACTAATGAACTTTGAAATCCCGCTAGAAGAGAATCCCACATTTCAGTTCATCACTAAATCAACAGATGGCAGCAACAACCCCAGAATTACCCACACCGCTGGATCTAGCGTCAGTCGCACAAGAGCCGTAGATGCAAGCGAAGATTTGCGAAACATGTCCTCAAAATAGGTACGAAAGTGAAGCAGATGTGTAAAAAACGCGACTCATCTAAAATTTAATAATTTTTCGCTTCACTGTGGTGTTCCAATACAGTTGAATCTCGATATGAAACAAAATTTTTAGAAACAATTTTTGATTCAAAATTATCTTGGAGACATCATATTGAAGCAGCAGTAAACAAATCAACAAAAAAATTTTCAATTTTGAAAAGATTAGCTGGAGTCAAATGGGGCAGTAATCGGGAGACACTGAACACCACACACAAAACATTCATCAAGCCAATACTTCTTTATAATGCAGAGGTAATAATTACAGCAAACAGCATAAATCACCTAGAAGTATGCCAAAATCAGGCCCTGCGACTAATAACTGGTGCAACAAAATCAACTCCAATCACGGCAATGCAAGCCTTAACTCAGAACTATCCAATATATCTAACTTTAGAGGAGCAGGCACTAATACAAGATATAAAATGTTGCGGTTAAAAACAACAAAATGGGAGAAAAGATTACTACAACCAATCAAGATGAAAACACAAACAAGTTTCCTACACAGTTATAGAATTAAAAACCGATCTGAATCATTCTAATTCTAAAGAAAACATTTTAATCAAAGAAAACCCACTGACTTTTGAACCAATTAATATTCAATTAGATTTAGAACAAATAGTTACAAAATCTGGAACTTCCAAACCTGTACTAAAAGCACTAGCATTAGAAACTGTGAACAATAGATACCCACCTGAAGAATGGTTACATATCTACACAGATGGATCTAACTTGGACAACAACTCAGGAGCAGGAATTAAGTGTGCACTGTTCTCATTCTATCAACCAGCAGGATATCACACAACAAATTTTGATGCAAATGTAATGGCTATTCATATTTCACTCCAACACCTTCTATACGGAATAGATAAATAAAAAAATGCTGTCATACTTTGTGATTCTAAAGCAGAATTATGTGCAATAAGTTCATATAAAATGAAAAACTTCAAAACTACAGAAAAGAATTATATTACAGTAGATACCTGCACATTGTGGAATTGCTGGAAATGAATCAGCTGATTTTCTTGCCAAAAAAAGTGCAAATTTAATTCGGAACAAAAGTAAAAACTTACCCTTTACATCCATGAAAAGATTAATCAAAAACAAATATAAAAACAAACAAAACCAATCAATATCTAACAAAGCCAAAGATAAAAAATGGAACATTTTAATTAAAATTCCAGAAATTATTCCAGAAATCCCACATAAAGCTGCAGTAGCAAATTTTAGATTACTTACAGAACATGATTATTTGGCCAAACACTTACACAGAATAGGAATTTATACACATCCAAATTGTCCTCTGTGCAACAAAGAAGAGGAAATGACTGAAGAACATCTTCTAACCTGTAAAGCCCTACCTGCTGGATCCACTACACAGAAATATTGGAGAACAAGAGAGCTAATGGCTTCATCGCCAAAGCCTAGCATTTGAAAACAACATATACAAAATGCCACATAAATAAAGATGGCATGGACCTTAGAAACATCGTAGGGGAGGAAAAGGCAACCCTAACAGAAGAATGTAAAGTTGTAGTTAAACTTAAATAATCAATAACTTCCATGTTAAAACAAGGTAAAGGAATTTAAAAAATAAATATGATAGTGGATAAATCTGTTTTACCAATGCATTTTAAATTCCTGTACATTTTAAATTAGATTTGTATGTAAATAAATTATTTTTTTTCCTTAATATGTACATAGCTAAAACAAAAGTTTAATATCCAATAAGTACATATTGTGACTGTGGGTTCGTGAAATCAAAAGTCCAGGTTACAAACACCAGAAATTGCACTTTATTTCCGTAGAAATACGCTTCGTACACATACACAATACAACATACAAAGTCAACAAACACAGCTGTTTACGCGCAGGCGTTCAATTACCGACTGACACACTCTTTGGCAGGCGGGCTGCCTTTATATAGATTACTAACATTCCAGAAATTTCTTTAACAATCGAGACCCGGCTAGAACAAAGGCTAACTCTCGAGAAATCCGTCTCCTCCCTCCCCCCTGCCGTTTCGGCAAGTTTTTATCTACACACTGCAATGCTCATCCCTTTGCCTTGCTGCCTCGATCAACAATGGCCTTGCGACACTGCTCCCTCCTCAAGGCTGGTCATCCCGTAAAGCACTATTGTAACGGGCCAGATGATCCAGGTGTACCACCAACATCTTCCCTCGGGGCACCTTTTGGATGCGGTAGACCACGTCGTTAATCCTCTTCACCACCCGGTATGGCCCTTGCCACGGCTGTTGAAGTTTCGGTCAGCGTCCCTTGGTCCGGGTAGGGTGGTACAACCAGACTAGGTCACCCTGCTGGAACCCTTGGCTGTTGGCTTGCCTGTCGTATCGGGTCTTCATCCAGTCGCTCGCCTTCTGGATGTTCTGATGAGCCATCTCATGCATGTCATGGAGATGGTCCACCAGGTTCTCCACATACTCGGTCGCTGGCTGTTTTACGTCCAGGGAGCTTCCAAAGGCAAGATCACAGGGGAGGCGTAACTCTCGGCCGAACATTTAACTGGCTGGCATCATCCCAGTGTTGACGATCGGTAGGCCAGCAAGAACAGTGGCACCTTGATGTCCCAGTCTCACTGATGGCTGGCCACGACCTTTCTCAGGTGCTCTTCTAAGGTCTTGATATATCTCTACACAATGCCGTCCGACTGGGGATGTAGAGGTGTCGTGCGGGTCTTGTTCACCCCAAGTCTGTTTAGTGCCTCCTTCATCAGGTTGGATTCAAAATTGGTGCCCTGGTGGAGCTCTAACGGTACCCCAAATCGGCAGAACACTTGCTCCACAATGCAGTCCGTGAATGAAAATCCTCCTTCATCTTTACTAGAAAACTCTGAGGACTCACTGCTATCATCGCCGTCATCTCTTAGATGAATGATGATTTCCTGTTCTCCATCCTTCATTATGCATGAATTCTTGTTCAATTTGAATGACATGTCAATCTTTTCCACCAGTCTTTCCCAAAATATTGGCAAACTTCTCGTCAGCTAAGTTAATTACGTCGTCCATTTTGAAAGTGACATTTTTTTCTGCAACCCAGTTCTTTACTGTAGCCCAAATGAGTTTGATTGAGTTCAGTTCAGGATAAGGTGGAAGGTGTAAAACTGTATGATTATGTGCTTGAAGGAAACTCTATTTTGTACTTGGGGTTTTTGGGTTTGAGAGGGATGATCATATTATAAATATCAGGTTTATGCAAGGAAGAGAAATCAATGGCTGTGAAATGCTCTATGGAGAGGTTTTGTTTCAGCCACGAAATCATATTTCTTCTGGAATTTGCACTAGGCACCTTATTAATGACTACATTGCAGTGAGACGCATTGTCAATTACCAAAACGGTATTTTCAGGAAAGTTAGGGATCAGTCTTTCTTTTATCCAGTCTCATAATTGCTGTAGTTCATGTCATTGTGGTAGTCGCCGGTTTTCTGCCGGAACTTGAATCAAATATATGCATTAGGGATAAACCCTTGTTCACCCCAAACATGCACAATAAGGCGCTTACTTTTGGATATTGGTGCTAAGAGGCAGTGGAAGTTGTCATCACTCCAAGCAACTGGGGTAGTATGGGATGAATGGATATGTCTCATTCATATATATTATGGGACTGCCCTCGCTTCTGTACTTCATCATTCTGAGATAATGGAGGAGCTTAGTTCTGATGTCATGGTACTCCATTAAAACTTTTCTTTCTTTTTTGTCCGTTTCCATTTGAAACCCAGCTTTAGGAGTATCTTTCTTCATGTAGATATGCTCCCTTCGGAGTTGATTGGGACTTTTAATTTAGCATGCGCCTTCTTCAGTGTCAGTCTTTGTTTGTGAATGATATAGAATTTATATAAAATTAAAAGAAGTATTTCAGAAAGTGAAGTGCCATTGTAACTAAAATTAGGCAAATGAGTCAATCTTGTATATGCTTTTTTCCACTTACAAGTTTTTTTAAATGAAGACTAGTTTCTCGGAACTTCTTCCCTATCCTCAGTTCTGTGGTTGACTGATGATGCATCCGGTGTCTGCATCTGGCTTGGTATGGTGCTGCCATCTGATGTTCTGGTAAGTTTGATGATGTCATCTATGGGAATTTGAAATTTTGAAATTCCCGCCATAGATGACATCAAACTTACCAGAACATCAGATGGCAGCACGATACCAAGCCAGATGCAGACACCAGATGCATCATCAGTCAATCACAGAAGTGAGGATAGGGAAGAAGTTCCCAGAAACTAGTCTTCATTTAAAAAAAACTTGTAAGTGGAGAAAAGTATTTACAAGATCGACTCATTTGCCTAATTTTAGTTATATAGACAGTTTGATGTGCTACTGCCTCGTTGAAGGTATCCAAGCTGACCCGATAAGACCTTTTTAGTTGCTTTTTATGTGGTGTGGAGAACAAACTCAAAGTATCATGATCAATATCTTTGGTTTCCTTAATAATTCTGCTTCACTTCTTTCGGAAATGCCTGTTCCCTCAGCTACATTATGTCCAATGTTTTTGATACTGATAGTTACTAAGCCAGCCTCTGCATGTCTTTTCATGTACTTATACACATTACTAACAACTTCTCTGGTTTGGGAGTGCAGCATTTTGCCTTTAAGTTTACTATCCATGTTTGAAAACCTTAAAGTCAGTAGTAAAATGTAAATTCAACAAAATAAACATAATGAAAGCATGCACATTCATACACACATTTGCATATATGCAGAAATCAACTTAGAACAATGCGAATTATTGTTTACTGCAGTCATATCTAAAAGTACACTGTTATATACATATACAAGTATAAAGTGCACAGACCCGAGCCTTAATAATTCCTAATACTCACATGCATCTTCAACTTCACACGTGTAACTGAACCCCACTCTTGTCTTCCAGTAGATATCAGGCACAGTGATTCAGTGTACATATTTTCTCAGATGCCATGTCTGAATAATCGTACTGTAGCTATGTTTATCTCATATCAGCTTGCCTACAGTTTTCCCACATTCTGAATTGAAGAGCTAAGCTTGCTTGAAAGTAGCCAGTTTAAAACACTCTTTGTTGGCAGTTGCTGTTTACAAGGTGTTTCTTGCAAATTCCAAAATTAATACTCTCATTCAAACTGTACATAATTAAATATGAAAGTCAAGCAACATTTTAATTAAATCTAACAGCATTAATTTCATTATTCTTATATATAAAAATATACAGTTAACATCTGTATCTTTAGAAATCTCATTTTTTTTCCAGGTACTCTGGGTGTTATCACAGAGGTGATCATCAAAATTCGTCCAGTGCCACAATGTAAGAAATATGGATCTCTGGTGTTTCCAGACTTTGTATCAGGGCTTCAGTGCTTGAGGGAGGTGGCTAGACAGGTGAGTTGATAGCACGTGATGAAACATTGAAATTCATTTTGGTGCAAACAGATGTTCTTAAACATTGAAACACTATTACAAGATTATTTGAAGCAAAAGGTTAGAAACAGTGATGTATATAAGAATTGAAGTAATGAGTTGGTATTCAAACACAACATCACTTAAAATATCCTTACTTGAACAATTGTTTCGGAGACCGGCTCGTCCCCATCATCAGCAACTATCCAACTGGTTGGATCCGTGGTTTCTTGAAGTGAGCTGGTTGTTTGAGGTGACATCTGTTGATTGTGAGATGAACTTCCAAAGAGAGTTTTCAGGCGGCAATTCGAAATTTAACGTATACTGTTTGTTTTTTATAATTAGCAACTTCTCCCAAACATCGAGCTCAGCTGCATTATTGGCTGGCTTTAATAGTTTTATATTTGGTACAATTACATGATTGGTAGACCAAAAATGGTGGGCTATTGCTGATTTTTCCATTTGTTTGTATTTCACACATCTCATATGTTCCTGTAATCTAATTTGTAAACTTCTTTTGGTTTTTCCTATGTAGAACTTATTACAGTCTGAGCAGTTTATTTTGTATATACCTGATTTCTTGTTTTCAGGTACTGGGTCTTTCAGGTTGTTGCATAATAAGTTTTTTAAACTGAATTTATTTATTGGGGCTAGGGTGATGTTATACTTCTTGAATATCTTGTTGAATTTATGATGTACTTTGGGATGATATGTGAATTTCTTGAACTGTTTCTCGGATTTTGAATCTGTTAGTTTTGTGGTATCCAATATGTGTTTTTGTTTCTTAAATTTCCAAATTTTCTTTTCTAATAATTTTTTACTGTATCCATTAATTGCAGCTATGTTAATCATTTGGTTATATTCTTTGTTGTATTCATTCTGTTTCAATGGGATGTTGATTAGTCTATGTGCTAAACTGTTCAAAACTGCATGTTTGTGGGGTGTCGGGTTGTAGCTATCGTTCTTGATGTAATTGTCTGTTTGTGTTGGCTTCCGGTAGATGCCAAAAGATATGTTATTTAGTTCATGAATTATCTTCAGATCTAGGAAAGGTAGGTAGCCATCTGTTTCTATCTCTATTGTGAACTTTATTGTTTTATTCTGTATGTTCAGTAGTTTTAAGGAATCTTGTATGAATTTGTGTGGAACAATGGCAAAAATATCATCAACATATCTGTACCAGCATTTGAAGATGTATGGGAAGGATGATGTGATATGTGTTTCAAAGTAGCTCATAAAGAGGTTGGCTAGGAAAGGTGAAAGTGGATTGCCCATTGTTAGGCCTGAGGTCTGTTGATAGAATTGACCGTTGAATGGCCATGTCATTGAATTTTTCATGTTGACTCTATTCTATCAATTAGTTTAAATAAGAGTTAAATGAAGAAGCCTGGGACTCAAGTACTTACAATAGTAAGTCGCCACAAATGGTGTATCTCGGATACAAGAGCCCCTTGTGGTTTACCGGGAAATATGAGTCAACTGGAGAATTGAATGTCAGGACGGCACGTTGGCCATGGTAGCTCAATGGGTAAGAGTGACTGGACGGAAACCAGGAGATCCGTGGTTCAAATCCCGACCATGGCAATGAATTTTTCATGTTGACTCTATCTATCAAGTAATATAAGGTTTATTGCTTATTTTTAACTATCTGCAGTGTGCAGATTATGAATATGAATTATCCAGTTTGCAGTTTATTTATGCTTCCCCCTCTGCAAGAAATTGATATTGTACATAAATCATTTTTCTTTAGTGAACAGTAATAAATGACTTGCTGTGTAACATTAAGTGCCATTTCCATAGTTTAAATAACCACTGCAGTACCATCTTCAATTTTATTGTCTAGCCTGATTCATGTAAATGATGTACATGTCAACAAAGCAAGTTAAAGAAATTTGAAAAGAGATGGAGAACCGGGAGGGGAAGGAGAGATATTGAGATTGAAACAAAAATTAGAATTAATTAAAAGGTTTGAGAAGGATAAAAGAGATGCAAAATAGGTGCTAATTATTTGATTAGAATGCAGACTCTTCAGGACACTGAAAAGAATAACCACTACAGGATTTTATCAGGAAGTGCTTTCCAGAAACTTGGCAATCAACACAAAGAAGCACAAAGAGATCATTCAGTGATTTTGATGTTGTATCTTAATGGTAACAACATATATAAAATAAAATCAGCTTTGATGGAGGTAAAACATGGAGTTCCACAGGGCTCTATCTTAGGCCCTGTTCTATTTATTATATATGTACTAGTCGGCCACGATATGAATGTACTCGGCGAGAAGAGTTACTAAACAGATACGTGACAAGTGGGCGGAGTACCACAGGTACAGTTCCGATAACGCAAACATCAACAATACTGAGACGCTTCCAGTGTGATGTGCAAATGTAGTTCAGTTCAACACGGTGCTTCTTCAAACCTACTTCTGTGCAGTTTAGTGAAGTGGCAGTTGCAGTGCTGGTAATAAAATTGGTGTGTGCTGGTAAAGAGTTTAATCATGAAGACACCTACAAAGTTAAAAACAACAAGAACAGTATCCCATTCTGATGAAAAACATATTATATATCAGGTTATACAGTTCTGTAGACAAGAAAAACAGGAGAAAAAGTTACTCGTACTCCTTGAAAAAGCAACACTTAGGGCAGCAAAAATAGTGGGAAAGTCTAGGAGAACCATCATGAACATAATAAAGGATTTCGAAAATGTTTCAGCGACTGGGGTTAAGGTTACAACTCCGAGGAAAAATCGAAAATCACGCAAAATCATATCTCTTGATGATTTTGATAAGTGCATTGTGCGTAGGAAATTTTTGGAGTATTATGAACAGAAAAAGGAAATTCCTACTTTGAGAAAACTACTGAATTTCGCTAAATAAGAAATAAACTTTCAGGGTGGCAAAGAAACATTTAGGAAAATATTAAGAGAAATGGGATTTCAGTTTAAGAAATGCAAAAACAAACGATCTGTGCTAATGGAAAAACCACAAATTGTTGCAAAACGGGCAGAGTACTTAGTTTAAATGAAAAAGGACCACGTAAACCAGTAGTTTATACAGACGAGACTTGGGTTCATACTCACTATACCGTAGAGAAGTGCTGAGAACATGAGGAAGTACCAGGTGTTTTTACTAATACTAGTGCTGGTCAAAGAGCAATTGTTGTACATGCAGGGGGATCCATAGGATTTATTGAGAGAGCTGAATTGATTTATGATTCAAAATCCAAATCAGCAGATTACCATGATGAAATGAATAGTCAAAATTATAAAAAGTGGGTAGAAGAGAAATTAATACCAAATTTTCCACCTGAAAGCATTGTTGTGGTCGATAATGCACCCTACCATACCGTACAGGAAAATAAATTCCCTAACACTTCACCTCGAAAGGCACAGATTATTCATTGGCTAACAGAAAAGAAAATTGAACATGATCCGCAACTGACAAAAAGTGAACTTCTAGAGATAGTGAAAATCAATAAAGAAAAAGTCGCACAAGAGCCGTAGATGCAAACGAAGATTTGCGAAACATGTCCTCAAAATAGGTACGAAAGTGAAGCAGATGTGTAAGAAATACGACTCATCTAAAATTTAATAAAGAAAAACCTGTTTATTGGCTTGATAGAATAATGGAACAAAGAGGTTTTACAGTCTTACACCTTCCTCCATACCACTGTGACATTAACCCTATTGAGCTTATCTGGAATTTAATTAAACAAAAGATTGCAGCAAAGAACATATCATCGATTACTTTGAGTAATCTGAAAGCTATGACAACAAGCTGCATAGCTCAAATTAAACAAAATGATTGGAATAGAAGCATGCAAACACGTGAGAAGAATTGAGGAAGATTTTAAGCGCCGAGATGGGTTAATGGAGGAAGCAATTGAAGATATAATTGTAAACGTGGGTCTAGAGAGCAGCGATGATGATGACGAAGACTGCAGTCGTGATGAATATTATTTCAAGAATATGGATATTGAAGGAAAAGAACGCAGTGACAGTGATACAGCTGATGAAGGGATTAGTGACACGGATGCAGCAGATGAAGGACCTGACACAAACTTTCCCGGACGTGCTACTTCGGAGAATTAATATGAAGACATTGAGTACTGTTTCAATTGTGCAACTGTACATTGCCAGTATCGCCTTCCCCTCGCTACCCCTTGCTCCGCGCAGTTCCCTAAGCTTCAAGTAGTAAACAGAAACAGTGCTGCCCTCCTCCAAGTGCATTCCTATCTTGGCCGAATAGTAAATGATATAGTAAAAAGCAATAATTCCACAACAGTCAGCTATGCTGATGATACTACTGTTCTTTTTTGGAATGACACATCAAATTCACTGGCAAATACCATTAATTCTACTAGTCGCTCTATAAATCATTACGTTGAATGTAACAAACTAAAAGTAATTGAAGAAAAAACCAAAGTTATGATATTTGACTTAGGAGGAAGAAATAAAATTAGCAAAACTATTTCCCCCATGATTAATCTGACACTAACTCCATCCTATTCCTTAATAGGGTTAAAAATAGACAGTAAGCTAATCTGGTCTGAGCATTTAACCCTTCCCGAGCGGACATGTTTTACGGCTCTGAGCGGAAGGTAATTTTATAAAAATATGTAACCCTTCAAAATACAAATAAAAGTATAATTTCATGCTTGAATGTATTAAAAACGTGCTGTAACTTGTTTTTTTTTTGTTGAATTCCACAACTGTTGTTCGACAGGAGTGAAGATTTGTTAAGCTGCATAAAAATGTTCCTGCAAAATTGGCATAAGTACCATTTTTGGATATTGCATCACATCTTGTAGTTCTAACACACACATACACACGTGTTCACACATAAACTAGGAACAGTTCAGGAACTAAATACTGTCATATAAGTATATGTAACATATGTTTTGTAAAACCGATGGTAATAATAAATAATACTTCATAATTCTGTTGTTTAAGGACTTGATACAATGAAGCACAAAATTAATACAATTTTGAGTCGAACTAATACTCAATGCCCCATTTATTGCTAGTATTTACTTAGAACGTGTTTCGTTAGGTTCTTCCTAACATCATCAGCTGTTGTCGACTAATGGATGCCGGTTCAGTGAACTCCTCGGAGGTGATAGGTGCGTCTCTGTCGGTATCTTGATGAACTTGAAATTGGGGTTGTCTTCAAAGGTAGTATCGAAATTAAACAATTTACTTTCATATTTCTTTATAAAGATTTTTTCCCATGTGGTTAATGCAGCTGGACCTTGGACACTGTTTAGTAAGTGAATTTCTCGTTCTATGTCATGATTTTCCTTCCAAAAATGGTACGCTACCGCCGATTTATCTATTTCTTTATTACTTATGTTCCTAAAGTGCTCTTTAAGCCTGATGTTCACGTTCCTTTTTATTTTTCCAATGTAGAATTTGTCACAGTCCTTGCAATTTATCCGGTACACTCCTGATTTTCTGCCTGTGGGTATCTCCTTTGTATTATGTGATTTCAAAAGGTGTTTTACACTAAATTTGTTCTGTGGGGCCAAAGTAATATTGTGTTCTTTGAAGACTTTCTGGAAAAGGTGTGTAGCTCTGGAATGATACGTAAATTTTCTGTATGTGGTTTCATTGCTAATTGGGGAGAGAGTAGTTACTTGTTTGCATCTTAGTTGTCTTTTGAATTTATCTATTTTCTTGTTGACCAATTCAGCACTGTATCCATTGTATTCTGCAATGTGAATGATGTTATTGTACCCTTTGTTATATTCTATCTTGTTTAAAGGTACATTAACCAGCCTGTAAGTTAAACTGTTGATAACAGCATGCTTGTGTTGTCTTGGGTTATATCCATCTGATTTTATGAAATTTTCTGTGTGTGTTTCCTTTCTGTGTATGCCAAATTCAAGTTTATTATGTTTTCTGGTAAGTTTCAAATCTAAGAAAGGGATTTCATTGTTTATCTCTTTTTCTATGGAGAATTTTATTGCAGGATTTTGTAAATTAAGTAGTTTTAATGCATCATCCATTTGTTTCTCATTTATTAGTGCCCAAATGTCATCCACATATCTGTACCAATGCTTAAAAATTAGTGGGAATGCCTTTGTGATGTGTGTTTCCAAAAAGCTCATGAAGAGGTCTGCCAAAAATGGGGACAATGGGTTGCCCATAGATAGTCCTGATTTTTGTTTGAAAATTTTTTTATTGAATGTAAAAAAGGACTGTTCAATGCAAATATTGGTTAGTTCGACTCAAAATTGTATTAATAATTCATAACTTTGATAGAAATGTGAGGTTACACCTAGCTGGAGCAGGGTATCTACGGTTTTAGACTGATGATTTTATCTCAGGATTATTCACACAGGGAAGCAAAGGAATAACAAACATCATATGTTCAGGGGTGTGAAAATCTTTCCCTAATATTGTTCTTTTGTGTGATATATTTTGAAACACATCTGGATGCAGGGGAGGCTTGGAGACGCAGGTTTCACAAAAATATATTGTTTTCTTTATTTGTTTTTGGGCCTTACATACCACACAAGGATTTGCCCAACTTCTTTGTTCTCTTCTCCCCATGAAATGTGGAAATCCATTTAGCCTTTCCAAAGTTGGGCCCTGTGAAATACGACTCTTACTTGATGTAGCATTGTTTTGCCACGCTCCCATTCGCTCCGCCACCAGAGATCTGACGAGATGCTTGCGAAATTTTCTGTGACAGGATCGGTTTACATTTGCTTGTCATATGCATTGTATATAACAGGTACGAATTTACAATGCAAACTTCCAGCAACCAGAAAAACATTTTTCTATACCACTTGCGTGTTCTCCTGCAGAACTGATACTGCGCAATATAATTATCAGTTCTATCGACACCACCCATGTGTCGAGTGTAGTCCAAAATAATGTTTGGTTTCAATGTTGCTGCCTGGTTTGGAAATTTTGAAGGCACCTCTGTCATTTCGTTTTTATCGCCTTTGTGACTGGTACTGAGAACCGTTACAGTTCTTTTGTCTTTCCAGCACAGAGCAAGCTTTTGCTGATTTCGGAAGCTTTTTATCTCACCCCTCTTCATTTTCTTTACGTTTCCTGGCTTTAGTTGGTGTGACATATTTTTTCTGTTGCCCATAACTGTCCCAGTAGTCACCATATTCATTTTCCACAATTCATCAGCCAATTCAGGTGATGTATAGTACCTGTCTGTATACACATGGAAACCTTTAGGTGGGTCTACAGGATCCTTTAGGAGGGAAGAACACAGGTCTTTTACAACAAGGGTAGTTTTCAGGAGATTAGAATTTGATTCAGTTTTGCCCATGTAGGGTTGGAAATTGTATAGATACCCATTGGAAGCATCAGATAAGCTGAAAACTTTGATCCCAAATTTTGTGGGTATATTTGGATTATACACTTTGAATTTTACTCTGCCCTTGAAACTGATGGTGCTCTCATCGACTGACACAAATGGACCTGGGGAATAGAACAAACTGCATTTTTGCCGTAGTTTCTCCATTAAATTTTGAATAAATTCTTCCTTAGTTAATTTTCTGTTTCCCTCAGCATGCGCAAAATGAAGATTCCAAAACAAAAGGAGAAATTCGTCGCGAGAAAATACATCGCTGAAAAATGGAAATTTATCTACCCAACTTGTAGAAAAATAGTCTGTGACGTCAGAGGTAGGGTGAAGCCCCATGTTAATAATCACCCCAATTAGTGCTTTTATGTCAATAATTGTTGGAGGATTCCAGGATGCAATCCTGGCTTTCTGTGTTGGAGGCGTTGCCAGTTGTTTTTTTGTGTTCCCTTGAATGCAGGTTTCATCCGTAATTATTTTCAGAATTTCGTCATCAAAAAATAGTCTGAAAAAGTCAAAGTGAGAAGGAAGAATCGGTCCCTGTTGGATATTGTGCACTGGTATAACAGATGTAGGGCCAGGGTCAAAATTACTCACCTCTATCCAGCTAGGAGTACTGTTGTCTGCAGTATCACTTGAGTCACTCTCGCACTCACTCACACTTACACATGAATTCTCACATATTTCGCTCTCATTGTCACTGGAACACAAAATCTGACAACTCACTATCACTCTGGTTTAACAAAGCTTCAATTTCCTTGTCCGTCAACCCTTTCTTTACTGCCATTATGCCAAAAAACGAAACAAAATGAGGCTTACTAGTACCAAACACCGCACTGTTTATTGCTTCACTGGTGAGAACAACGAAAGGAATTCCTGACAAAGCAATTTTGGGGATTTACCGACCACCAATGTTTCAAAGCACATTTCCTGCCATCTGCTGGCACTATATCTTAATTATATGAATGTAAATAGCCGACTACAATAGCTCTATAGCTGCGCACCCATATATGGGTTTCCGCTTGTGGACAAACTGGACGCGTCACCCATATATGGGTTTCCGCTCGGGAAGGGTTAAACAGTGTTTGTAATAAAATAGCTAAATATATTTACTTCTTTAGGCTAATGAAAAGATATGTGAATGAGCATACCGTGAAAATAATGTACTATGATCTGATTTTTCCACATCTCAGTTACTGTTTAGAAGTTCGGGGAGGAGCTGCACATGTACATAGTAATAGCATATTAAATTTACAGAAGAAGTGTATAAGAATTATGTACAGTATTCCTAAACTAGAAACTTGTAGACATGTTACACAAATATAAATATTTGTAACAAAAAGCTTCACTTATCTTAAGAAAATGGTGTTAATTCTTCTTTCTAATGGAGATCGATTGCAAAAACAGATTGTTTTCATCATCAGTCCAATAAACTTCGTAGTATAAAAATAGAAGGTGTTATAATTTGAATGCATCTCGTACGTATACAAACAGCTGCAAATGTTTATTAATTAATTTGGATGACACTGTTATTAAATTCTTCCAAACATTAGTTAATCCTTTGAATTATATTTATTTTATTGGACTAAAATTATTCCGTATTCTTTAAGAATGTTCCTTAACATTTTATTAGCCCATAAATGAAGAGTATATTTTTAAAACTATAATTATCTTTTATTTTCATCAGAATAGAAACATCTTTAACAGTTTTTTTTTTTTTCCCCTCTTTCCATTTATACCCCACCTTTAACTGCAGTGGTGATATCGGCAGCCGTTCTCCTTTGGAACATATCCATGATGTTAACTTGTAATTACGTTAGGTTGTATCATTAGATCATGCACACATTCACACTCTCATTTATACTTTCAGACTCTGGGGAGGATGGGAAATCATCTTGGTTGGGGAAAAATCCCCACCCCCAGCCGGGAATTAACAGATTCTTATATTTAAGTTGTTCTATCTTTTTATGTATAAAATCCTTATTAAAACCATTCATTAATGCAGTGTTAATATTCTCTCTTAAATTGAAAGGTTTATAGTGAAATAAGACAATCCATTACCTAGTGGCATTACTGATAACAGTAATAAATAACTTGGTTGAAGGTGCAAATGATGGATTTGCAAAACTATTCCTTTTATATACCAAATATATGTGAAGTCATAAGTATTATAATTTAGTGAATCAAAATTCTCTTTATGTTCCCTTCTTGGAGGTTTTGTTCATAATATAATTTACTGGAGCAATTTGTGTTCATGCTGACTTGGTTTGTTACACAGAGATGTCAGCCAGCTTCCATTCGTCTGATGGACAATGAACAGTTCAAGTTTGGTCAGTCTTTACGTCCTGTACCTGGCTACTTTGGTTTGCTGCTTGATGGTCTCAAGAAAATATATATCACCAAAATTAAAGGCTTTGACGTAAACAGCATGTGTGTTACTACTCTAGTGTTTGAAGGTAAGAGAAACAGATGGGTTGTCCCATAGATTGCATTTGTTAATAAGAAATTGCATGAAAGGGACTTAAGTTTTAATTTATCAAATTGGATATCTAGTTTTTAAATGGATATTTGTAATTATTTATTTTTAAAAGTTAGCATTGCATTTGTTCACTTGAATGACAAATTTAAAATCTTTAGTAAGTTGTGATACTAAGGGCCAGCTTTACCAACAGATGTAACAGTACTCTTAACAATAATAATTTATGAAAGGGGTAGAGCCAGAATGAAAAATTCAATGCCATAGCCGGGATTTGAACCACGGATCTTCTGGTTTCCATCCAGCCGCTCTAACCATTTGAGCTACTATGGCCAACATGCCAACATGGCATTAAATTCTCCAACTGACTCTCCAACTTAAATTCTCCAACAATTAATGCCATGTTGGCACGTTGGCACGTTGGCCATAATAGCTCAAATGGTTAGAGCGGCTGGACGGAAACCAGAAGATCCGTGGTTCAAATCCCAGCTATGGCATTGAATTTTTCAGTCTGACTCTACCCTTTCATAGTGCGTCCTACACACGGCTAGTGTGAAAGAACAGTTAATTCAAATAATAATTTAACTTGCAATCAAAATTAAGTAATTGATATGCAAGGATGTCCAGAATAGTTTTGTCGTCTTTTCGACCCTTTTTATACCACTTTTAAACTGTTGTCTTAATGTATATTCACCAAAAGCCACTGTCAACATGTCTAATGTGCTGTTGCACTTTATTCCATTTTTCAAGCAAAATTGAATGGAAATTAAATTTTGGAGAGAACAAAAACATGTATAACTTTTATGGCTGTCAACAATAAATTAAATTACATGTGTTCGGAATAATTTAGTAACAGGGATGTCAAATTTACTTAATAAAACTATTTGAAGTCGATTTTTCACACTCTGTCGCTTACATTTTTATTTTTTGAGGGACTAGTTTCAGTAGCCGTTATTTCCATATTCAATCTTGGGAGCTCGATAAACTGAATATTCAAACAGCTGAAAATGCAAACATACATCACATGTGTACCAATCGAACATGATGGCTCAAGCAATTTCATTTGCGGCCTGCATTCAGGAGGTCCGGGTTTGATTCCTGTGGCCAGCGTACCTGACCCATGGGTTTTTTCAGGGGTTTCCACAGGTCGTCAGGCAAATGCTGGGCAAGTTAATTACATCCCCCGAATTTCCTGTTTCTCCATTTCACCTCCATTATCATTTCATATCATCTCTCGTCTGGTGGTCTCTTTCAGGGTTGAAGTGTCAGTGGTATCTCAGCACTGCATTGCAGGATGATAAGCTCCTGGTAAACACCTTCGTCCTCTGGTGGGATTGTCTCTGTTCTAGTGAGCCATTTCACTGCCATGGTAGGAGGGATGCCATTTGTGCAAGCCTGCTGGGGGTTTTCCAAGCACTGGTATGTCGGTCTCCAGTCTCTGAGCCTGCCTAGTAGATCACGGCAGAAGAGATGCCAGTGTACAAGACTGCCAGGTGTACTTGATTGCCAGGGAGTTTCAAGCTGGTAATTGCCAGTGACGCTGCCCTCTTTACTGCCCTGTGTCCCCTCTCGCCTCATCCCTCCTCCTCAGGATGCCCCACATGGGTCATATGTACAAAAGATAGTCAGGTCAACGTGTGAAATCCCGTTCGAAAAATTCTATTCTATCCTATGCTATCCTATCCTATGTACTATCAAAATAAAAAATAAAAAAGTTGTTTAGAAAAGCAGGTGTATAAAGCCCAATAAATTAAAAAATCCCTATTATTTTATCACACATCATATTATGTGACGTGGTAGCCTGTAGAAACATTGCATATTTGTTCCAGTGAACAGTCACATGTTGATGGATCATTTTGTTGTTTCTTAGAATACTCGGGTGCTCTATACACCAGCACCAGTACTTGGTATTGATGGATACAACATGTGATACATAAGTGACTTTAAGCAATTTGGTGAAAAGGGCAGTTATATGATCTTGAACTGAAAAATCTAGTATATTGGATTGGTTTACTTAAGGGTCATTATTGTAAACAGATGCACAGCCATGCATAAAAGTTGTTACTGGTGTATATAATGTTTTCACTCTGTTGTGACCTTCATGTTTTGTGTGTAGGTGACACTAAAGATGTAGAAGCACAAGAAAAAAGAATATATGGCATTGCAGCAGAGCATGGGGGCATCCCAGCTGGTGAGGTCAATGGTGAAAGAGGCTACATGCTTACCTTCATTATTGCCTACATTCGTGTAAGTAAAGTTATTTCACATATTAGGCCAGAATTTCAGATAGTGACATAGGGACCCCAAAGAATGATTTTAAAATGCCATGGCTGATATGCAAAAATGTGTTTTGTCCTATTGTAGTAAAGAGCAGAAACCTTCTTACCTAAAGGAATTAACATGCTTTGGGTATCAACATGCAGGCAATATGATAACATTATTGTCAGCTCTGTGCAGATTAAACTTGAGTGTTTCTTAAGGGTAATTGCATTGGAGCAGATGTAATTCATAAGGATTTCATATAACTAGTAAAATGTCTACTCTGTCATCCTTTTCAGTTCCGATGTTAGGTTAAACAAAGTAAGTATATTAGAATAGATAATGCACAAAACTGGGTTTTCTTAAAACTAAAACAAACAGAAGTGTGATTAATATGATTTTGTGCTTCATTGTATCATAGTCCCTATTCATAGGAAGAAGTGTAATTTCTTACTTTCATAAAATGCTACACGGGGCAGTGAAATGGGTAGTAGATGAAGCATAGATAGAGGTGAACATTACGAACAGATTCTTGTGTAAATATATCTAGCATCAAGTAATGGTGCAGCACAATAGGTAGAATTGGGAAGACATTCAACTAGGTTAAAATTGTTTTAAGAATAATGAAATATTTATATAGAGTAGCCAATTTGGAGGAAAGCAATATTATTAAGGAATGTTTCCTTATGCAAATGAAAAGCAAATGGAAAGGTTCTTGGATACAAAAAGTAAATTAATTGATGGAACTTATAGGTAAGGGACATATTTGGAGGAATGGGGAATATTCTTATAGAGGCATTTGGAAAGAAGTAGAATCAAGATTGGAAGATATTGATGGTCAAGTTATTTTTGTTAGTACAAGGGAGAAAAGCTTATTGAGGATATATAGGGAAATAAAAACACTGGGGGAGAGAAAAGTGCATAGATGTGTGTTATTATATAGGGTGAGAAGGATTTGCTTGGGCGAGGACAGGAGTTGGAAATTTAAAAGGTATTAGATACCATAAGGAAATGCCCAGTGTGTCGAGAAGGTGATACAGTCTGGCATGGTATAATATATTGCAAACAAACAAAGGTATGGGGAGAACAAATTTGGCAACAAAAGTGGAACAATTTTAGGTTGGGAGGAGAGGTATCAGGAAAATGTTATCTGTAAAAGGAGAAAGTAATGTAAGAAGTATAGGGGAAAGTCACAGAGAAATGGTTAAGAATAACTAAGAATAACCAACAATTTAAGGTTGGAAAGAAGGGAACAAGGGATATAAGGGAGCAGAGGGTCATCAATTTACGGAAAATGGGGTTGTATGTATTGAGACCGAAATTAAGACAAACAAGTAGGAAGCGTATTGTGACTTTGTGGGTTCGTAAAATTAAAAGTCCATGTTGCAGAAATTCAAAATGCTCTTTATTTCCGTAGAAACACACTGTTTGTACACTCTTGGCAACAAGATGATGTAACATAAACCAACACAATCTCTCGTCACTTCTGCACACATAAATAAACGAAAGAGTTCACTTTCAAATCACAGCTGCACATGCACATTTATTAGTTCCAATTATGACTGACTCAACTGGTGATCCACAACTTCTTTTTTAGCTCCACTCACTGCCCTAGAAATTTGTGGAATGTTCTCTAACAATCAAGACGGCACTAGAAAGACGGACCTTCCCGTTATCTATCTTTATCTGTTTTGACAAGCTTTTTATCTCCATGCTGCACCATCTGTCTCTTTGTGTGCGCCAGTCGCATCAATGGGTTCACGACAGTATATTGGGTGTGAATAAGAAAGTTTTTCTCTATTAAAAATGTTAATGGTAATGTATTTTTGAATGTAATGTAATTTTTGTATTTGTAATGTATGTGTGAAGAAAGATGAAAAATGATTCTATTCTATTACTTTCATATGACTTTTCTCTACTCAAGATTTTGCAAGATATTCTTACAAAAGCTTATTGTTATATCTACTTCTTGTTAATTAAGCTGAACTTTAATCCACGTTTACATATTTTATAGTGGCTATAAGAAGAATACAGTACACTAAAGCAAAAGTCGAGGAGGTCATTCTGTTATGGCTTTGAAATGCTATTTTGTTTTGCATGACCAAGAATAAAAAATGAATAGAACTGATCACCTGAAAAAATATAAGTATCAAAAATTCAAACCAATAACAAGTAATAATATCTTGGAAATAATGCCACAAAAATTATTTGACATAAAATTTGTGAGAAAAAAACTATTTGTATTCGGTTTTTTGACACTTCCTCACTTACATTTTTATATCATTGACGAACTAGTTTCAGAAGCCATGCCTCCATTATCAACCTCTTTCCAACTGTTATTGTTGACAGTTGGAAAGAGGTTGATAATTGAGGCAACAGCTTCCGAAACCAGTCCTTCAATAATATAAAATGTAAATGACGTGTCAAAAAACCAACTACACATAGTTTTTTCATTTAATTTTGATGTCACTGTTACTAGTGGATTAGTGGTGTTTTAGGGCCCGTCGACAACGAGGTCATTTGGGCCCACTGTTACTAAATTCCTCCATACACACATCATAAAATTTGTGCTCTAAGGTCTAAATTTCTTGTATAGTGACTTGTTTATCTCTTATGGCTGCATGTCCATTGTCACACTGTGTGCCTACTGGCTATAAGTGAGATTTATTTTTACTAGTTGAATTAAATGCAACATTTACTTTCTTGGAAGTGTTGAAAACAGTGTTGTTATGTTAAATTAACTTTAAAGAGAGTCGATTAAAGACACTAGACAACACTTACTTTTAAATTTTTCCGAACTAGTTTCAGCGGCTTTGCCTCTATCATCGGCCGGCTCTTGACTGATTCTCATTGGTGTAGCTGACGATACCTTGTCACAGGTCTCCTCTGGTGGCGGCTCAAGGAACTTGCTGAACAAATCCTTCTGGGGGATGTCGAAATTGAATACTCTGTTCCTATTTTTTGAAATGAAGATTTGTTCCCATGTGGATAGTTCTTGTTTTCCTGATGTATGTTTCAGTAGTTTTGGTTCTGGATTTATGTTGTGGTTTTTTCCCCAAAAATGTGTGGCAACTGCTGATTTTTCTAATTGTTTATATTTTATGTTTCTAAAGTGTTCCTTTGCTCTTGTTTCTAAATTTCTTTTTGTTTTTCCAATATAAATTTGACTACAGTCATTGCATTCAATTTGATATATACCAGATTTTTTGTTTGATGGAATAGCATCTTTGATGTTTGAGCAAATTAGGTTTTTTAAGGAGAAATGGTTGACTGGTGCTAGTTGAATATTTTGTTTTTTGAAGACTTTTTTGAATTTATCATAGGCCCATGGATGGTAAGTGAATTTTTTGAAAATCATATTAGTTTCTGTAGATGAGAGAGTTGTGGTTTCCTTTAGTAGCTTCTTCTACTAAAGGAAACCACAACTCTCTCATCTACAGAAACTAATATGATTTTCAAAAAATTCACTTACCATCCATGGGCCTATGATAAATTCAAAAAAGTCTTCAAAAAACAAAATATTCAACTAGCACCAGTCAACCATTTCTCCTTAAAAAACCTAATTTGCTCAAACATCAAAGATGCTATTCCATCAAACAAAAAATCTGGTATATATCTAATTGAATGCAATGACTGTAGTCAAATTTATATTGGAAAAACAAAAAGAAATTTAGAAACAAGAGCAAAGGAACACTTTAGAAACATAAAATATAAACAATTAGAAAAATCAGCAGTTGCCACACATTTTTGGGGAAAAAACCACAACATAAATCCAGAACCAAAACTACTGAAACATACATCAGGAAAACAAGAACTATCCACATGGGAACAAATCTTCATTTCAAAAAATAGGAACAGAGTATTCAATTTCGACATCCCCCAGAAGGATTTGTTCAGCAAGTTCCTTGAGCCGCCACCAGAGGAGACCTGTGACAAGGTATCGTCAGCTACACCAATGAGAATCAGTCAAGAGCCGGCCGATGATAGAGGCAAAGCCTCTGAAACTAGTTCGGAAAAATTTAAAAGTAAGTGTTGTCTAGTGTCTTTAATCGACTCTCTTTAAAGTTAATAAATGCAACATACCGGTGCTAACCTTAACTGATTCATTAAATCAGAGTCATTCCATAACAATCAACACAGTCAAGTACAGTTTTCTTCCTGATACCTTTTTAATTTCTGTAAATAATGAATTGTATCAAGGTGTAGTTCCGTAATTCAATTATTTTGAGATACACTGCTTCAGAGTTTGGGAGAAATCAAGACAATTCTTGCAAACTCATTTCCATAATGAGTGTAATTTTTCTGCTAATTGTTTGACAGAATTGAGAGTAGTATCAATCAAAAGCTGAAGCTAATAAGAATATATTTCATATGACAGAATTGCATTGCACTTTCTTTTTTAGCTTGCAAAGTAATATGATTAAATCATTGGGCTTGAATTACTCAAAAGAATCTGAAAAAGTATGTATATAATTGGTTTAATAATTCTTTACTAATCTTCAGAATATCAAATTGGGTTATAAGAAATATCATGGAATATTATTTGCTTCATAAACTCTGAAGTTTTCATTTTAAAGAATGCCACTTGTAGAGCATTGCAAAAATGTTGTAGTTTCTATAACACATTTTCTTTTTATGACCCATCACAGTAACTTAATATATATTAGCTAAGGTATTCATTTTTGTTAAGACCAATTACAATAAATTAAGAATATTAACTAGCCGGTAACATACATTCTTATAATGACCAATTGCAATAAATTATGAATAATAACTAGCTAGTGACAAATTCTTAACCCACCTCGGTAGCTTAGATGGTAGCATGTCTGCTTCACGTTCAAGGGGTCCAAAGTTCGAATCTCAGTCAGGGTGAGTTACCTGGATAAGGTTTTTTCTGGGGTTTTCCCTTATCTTTAAAGACGATGTCGGCTAGCTCTAAATTCCATGAACCCTGGACACATTTGAACATATGACTTAACATATCGAGATTCAACTGTATTGGAACACCACAGTGAAGCGAAAAATTATTAAATTTTAGATGAGTCACATTTTTTACACATCTGCTTCACTTTCGTACCTATTTTGAGGACATGTTTCGCAAATCTTCGTTTGCATCTACGGCTCTTGTGCGACTGACGCTAGATCCAGCGGTGTGGGTAATTCTGGGGTTGTTGCTGCCATCTATTGATTTAGTGATGAACTGAAATGTGGGATTCTCTTCTAGCGGGATTTCAAAGTTCATTAGTTGGTTTTTATGTTTTTCTATGTATATCCTCTCCCATATGACGAGTTCACTATGTTTTTGTACGTATTTTAGTAATTCTGTGCTATCTTCAATTTCATGATTTTCAGACCAGAAATGAGCTGCTATTGCGGACTTATCAATATTTTTGTATCTTAAGTGCCTGAAGTGTTCTTTCTTTCTAGTGCCTATGTTCCTTTTTGTCCTTCCTATGTAAATTTTTTCACAGTCTTTACACTTAATTTTGTAAATGCCTGACTTTTCCTCTGGTTTTATCTTATCAGTATTATTACTGTGAAGTAGGTTTTTAATGTTGTAATTGTTTTTTGGTGCCAATGTTATATTGTATTTCTTGAATATTTTTTGGAACTTTTTTGTGGCCCAGGGGTGGTAAGTAAATTTAGCAAATCTAGTTTCTTGTTTTATTGGTGTGAGAGCTGTGATCTGTTTTAATTTCTTTTGAAGTTTGAATAATTTTAGTTTTTTATCTACAAGGTTTTTTCCATATCCATTTTTAATTGCAGTTTTTAAGATTTGATGGTATTCGTTTTGATATTCTTGCTGGCTGAGAGGTAGATTTACTAATCTGTGTGTCAGACTGTTGATGGTTGCATGTTTGTGTGGAATTGGGTTGAAACTATTTGCTTTGATGTAATTATCTGTGTGTGTTGCTTTTCTATGAATGCCAAATTCTAGTTTTTCATTGCCTTTTTTGATTTTAAGGTCTAAAAAGGTAGAGTACAGTCCTCTTCAGTTTCTACTGTGAATTGTATGCTGGGTTCTTGCAGGTTGAGTAGTTTCAAAGCATCATCTATTAGTTTGTAGGGCACTATTGCAAAGATGTCGTCTACGTATCTGTACCATGTTTTAAACATATGAGGGAAGGCTTTAGTAATATGTGTTTCGAAAAAGCTCATGTATAGATTGGCCAAAAATGGTGATAGCGGGCTTCCCATAGCTAGTCCTGAAATTTGTTTGTAATATTTTCCATCGAAGACAAAATAATTTTGATGTATACATAATTCCGTCATTGCCACATATTCTTCTATTGCATTGGCATCCAGGTTTATAGAATTTAGCCATTTTTTCAGTTGAATCAAAAGTTTGTCTAATGGAATGCTAGGGAAGAGGGAGCGGACATCAAAGGATACTAAAGTGTCATGAGGTTTTAGTTTAAGATTTTGAATTTTTTCTACCAGGTCTAAAGAGTTTTTTATACTCAGAGACCTGGTAGAAAAAATTCAAAATCTTAAACTAAAACCTCATGACACTTTAGTATCCTTTGATGTCCGCTCCCTCTTCCCTAGCATTCCATTAGACAAACTTTTGATTCAACTGAAAAAATGGCTAAATTCTATAAACCTGGATGCCAATGCAATAGAAGAATATGTGGCAATGACGGAATTATGTATACATCAAAATTATTTTGTCTTCGATGGAAAATATTACAAACAAATTTCAGGACTAGCTATGGGAAGCCCGCTATCACCATTTTTGGCCAATCTATACATGAGCTTTTTCGAAACACATATTACTAAAGCCTTCCCTCATATGTTTAAAACATGGTACAGATACGTAGACGACATCTTTGCAATAGTGCCCTACAAACTAATAGATGATGCTTTGAAACTACTCAACCTGCAAGAACCCAGCATACAATTCACAGTAGAAACTGAAGAGGACTGTACTCTACCTTTTTAGACCTTAAAATCAAAAAAGGCAATGAAAAACTAGAATTTGGCATTCATAGAAAAGCAACACACACAGATAATTACATCAAAGCAAATAGTTTCAACCCAATTCCACACAAACATGCAACCATCAACAGTCTGACACACAGATTAGTAAATCTACCTCTCAGCCAGCAAGAATATCAAAACGAATACCATCAAATCTTAAAAACTGCAATTAAAAATGGATATGGAAAAAACCTTGTAGATAAAAAACTAAAATTATTCAAACTTCAAAAGAAATTAAAACAGATCACAGCTCTCACACCAATAAAACAAGAAACTAGATTTGCTAAATTTACTTACCACCCCTGGGCCACAAAAAAGTTCCAAAAAATATTCAAGAAATACAATATAACATTGGCACCAAAAAACAATTACAACATTAAAAACCTATTATTAAATTTTAGATGAGTCGCGTTTTTTACACATCTGCTTCACTTTCGTGTAAAAAACGCGACTCATCTAAAATTTAATAATTTTTCGCTTCACTGTGGTGTTCCAATACAGTTGAATCTCGATATATTAAAAACCTACTTCACAGTAATAATACTGATAAGATAAAACCAGAGGAAAAGTCAGGCATTTACAAAATTAAGTGTAAAGACTGTGAAAAAATTTACATAGGAAGGACAAAAAGGAACATAGGCACTAGAAAGAAAGAACACTTCAGGCACTTAAGATACAAAAATATTGATAAGTCCGCAATAGCAGCTCATTTCTGGTCTGAAAATCATGAAATTGAAGATAGCACAGAATTACTAAAATACGTACAAAAACATAGTGAACTCGTCATATGGGAGAGGATATACATAGAAAAACATAAAAACCAACTAATGAACTTTGAAATCCCGCTAGAAGAGAATCCCACATTTCAGTTCATCACTAAATCAACAGATGGCAGCAACAACCCCAGAATTACCCACACCGCTGGATCTAGCGTCAGTCGCACAAGAGCCGTAGATGCAAACGAAGATTTGCGAAACATGTCCTCAAAATAGGTACGAAAGTGAAGCAGATGTGTAAAAAATGCGACTCATCTAAAATTTAATAATAAGACTTAACGTTGGAGGACGTTAAAAAAAAAAAAAAAAAAACATAAATTCTTATTATGACCCATCACAATATATGATTAGGCAACTTAGAAATTATTATTTCTTCATTTATTAACAAAATGTTAACTAACAAGATTATATGTGAAGTACTGGTATTTACTATGTGAATGGTAAAATGGTTTAACATACTTCTCGCACACAGGGTGCAATACCATAAATGTAATATTTTTCAAAGGCCTTAATATTATGCTAACATCACAAAGTATGCTACTCAAAATATGGAGCACCAATAAAAAATCACTGTCTGTAACGGCCTGTTTTCATATCCCACACATTAGGAAAAAAGACACTCTGAATAGCCAAAGCACACGAAATTAGATAACTGCGTATTAAGCCAAAAATACAGAGGAGTGGAAATGGTTCAAGAACATATAAAGTAAACAGATCTCGAATCAGCTACCATAACTTGAAAATACAATCAAGTTCAATAATGTAAAACTAAAATGTTTCAACAAGAACGCTTAGCTAAAGAAAAGTTGCCATTCCAATGAGTGAGGACTATGATACAATGCATTTCGTTAGGACCTTTCGAACTTCATCAGCTGTTGTTGACTACTGGATATTGGTTTGGTGAACTCCTCGGAGGCAATAGGGGCATCTCTGTCGGTATCTTGAACTTGAAATTTGGTTTCTCTTCAAAGGTCGTGTCGAAATTGAACAATTTTGTTTCATATTTCTGTATGAAAATTTTTTCCCACATGGTTAATACAGCATAAAGAAAAGTTGTTCTTCAGGCTTTACATAGAACAAAGTGTAGCAAGAACCTGCATTACACAAGAACTTACAGCTCAATCAGGAAGGACTATAAAATCCTACTAAAGGAGAAACAGAAAAAGTTATAGAACAAGAAGCATATGGAATAGTGGAGAAAGCCAGAAAAAAAAAACCTGACTTAGCATTAAATCCTAGGAAAGGCTAGAACAGTGCAAAATAAACATAGCAGTTTAGAGAAATACTTCAGTAGTTTTTTGAACATAGAAGTAACCAATGATACTTACAAGGCTGTAATAATGGAGGCTTACCAGGCAAGCACCAACCTTTTCATTACAGAGGGGGCACAAAGCAATAATAACATTGAAAAACAAGAAGGCAGCTGGGTTAGACAGAATATGCAAAGAGCACATCAAAATCTCACTCAGTAAACTGTTTCCAACAATCTCCGAGATAATAAATCTGTGTCTGTAAGAGGACAAAATACCAGCAAACTGGAAGACCTTGACAATAAAAATGCTCTTACAAGGAAAAAAAGATCAATTGGAACCAAACTCCTACAGAGGGATAGCCCTGGGAAAAAAAAAGTATATTAAAGATACAAGCCTTATCATCAGATGAATATCTGATAAAATTGAACACAATTCCAAAGAACAGTTTGGATTTATAAAGGAACAAGCACTCTCCATGCCATTAATAACCTCATCAATGGTATTGAGGACACGATAAGATCCCCTGTGGAATGTTCCATGCAATTTTTGTAGATTTTACAAAAGCCTTTGATAATAAAAACAGATCATTACTACTTTCCAAACTATAATGTTTAACAAGAGAAAGTGACAGATTTACAATTGTAATTCACAGCATGCTGATAGCGAACTATATACAAATATGCAGACAGTGTCACCACCTCCAATACAGTAACACAAACCAATGGCATATTACAGGGAGCCTGTTGTTCAGCATTGCCTTATACAATGTTGTACACACAGTTATCTACATATATGCTGATGATATTGTCATCAAATCTCATTCCACAAGTGCACTCAAAAAGCAAACAAGCCAACTTGAAATGTGGGTAGAAAACAACCTGGATATCAATGTAGCAAAAGTTGTCAATGATGACCTCCCACAATGAATATCGAGAGGCAGTGAGGGACAGAATATGAGGGGGGGGGGGGGGCCAAAAGAAACCGGATTGTTGTCATAAAAACTTTATTGATGAACCTTTTTACAAAATTACTTCAGTCACCTTCAAAATACTCTCCATTACATGCGATGCACTTTTCAAGTCTCTTTTCCCACTGTTGGAAGCATGTTTGGAACTCTTCAAGTTTGATATTGTCCAGTGCCCTTTGTGAAGCTGGTTTTACCGCCTCCACATCGTCATCCCTTTTAGCGTTTTTTTTTTCATTTGTGGAAATAGGAAAAAGTCGTACGGGGCTAGGTCCAACGAATGCAGAGCGTGGGGAACGACAGACCACCTCTGAGATGCCAAATAGTGGGTCACTCATAAGGCCGTGTGTGCTGGAGTGTTGTCGTGATGCAGAAACCAGTCACCTGATCGCCAAAGTTCCGGGCATTTCCTCCTCACATCCTCTCGCAGATGCTTTAAAACATCCAAGTAAAATATCGAGATTCAACTGTATTGGAACACCACAGTGAAGCGAAAAATTATTAAATTTTAGATGAGTCGCATTTTTTACACATCTGCTTCACTTTCGTACCTATTTTGAGGACATGTTTCGCAAATCTTCGTTTGCATCTACGGCTCTTGTGCGACTGACGCTAGATCCAGCGGTGTGGGTAATTCTGGGGTTGTTGCTGCCATCTGTTGATTTAGATCAACAGATCAACAGATGGCAGCAACAACCCCAGAATTACCCACACCGCTGGATCTAGCGTCAGTCGCACAAGAGCCGTAGATGCAAACGAAGATTTGCGAAACATGTCCTCAAAATAGGTACGAAAGTGAAGCAGATGTGTAAAAAATGCGACTCATCTAAAATTTAATAATCCAAGTAAAAGTTTCAGTTAACAGTCTGGCCAGGGGGTACGAATTCCCGATGCATAATTCCACAAACATCAAAAAAGACAATGATCATCGTCTTCACATTTGACCTCACTTGCCTTGCTTTTTTTGGTCTGGGAGAGTTGGGAGTCCTCCACTGGCTTGACGCTTGCTTTGTTTCTAGGTGATACCCGTAACACCAACTCTCATCCCCTGTAATGACTTTGTTCAAGAAGTTTGGATCACGTGCAATCTCTGTTTTCAAGTCCTGACACACATTCATGCGGATGGTTTTGTGCCCCTGTGTGAGAAGGCGCGGAACAAATTTAGCAACAACACATCTCATGTGCAAATCCTCCCTCAAAATCCGCTGGCACGAACTCCAACTGATTCCTGTCGCTGCTGAAATTTGGTCGATCATTTGGCGATGATCCTCATTGATCCTTTGGCGGACCTTTTTAATGTTCTCATTTCGCGATGTTGAAGGGTGTCCAGAACGAGCTTGGTCTTCAACACACATCTCACCATGTTTAAAGCGCCCAAACCACTCAAAAACCTGTGTACTGCTCATAGCGTCCTCCTGGAAAGCTTCCTGATGCATTTGGTGTGTCTCCATTGCAGTTTTTTTAAGCAGGAAACAAAATTTCACACACACTCTTTGTTCTTTTAAAGTTGCCAGAAAGACTTCGCAGAGGTAATCTGCCAACAGTCAGAGAAACACAATACCACACTTGCACATTCAGCTCTACACTGACGCTGTCTGTACAGCTGTTTCATGAAGGTCTCTACTAACACCATCTAGCGTGAGAACCCTGCACTACGTCTACGAGTGGCAGCGCCCTCGGAGTCCGGTTTCTTTTGGGTCCCCCCTCATATTAGCTAAAGGCGGAATCTTCATAGCTTATAGATTAATTCAAAACAGTTGCAGGAGATATTTCCTTTAATATAGCATAGATTACCTTCAGCGTGATAATGGGTATGAAGGTACAGATGAGATGAAAATAAGCTTTTGGCATTCTTGAATACCTTCATCTTTATTTCTATATCTTGAAATTTCTGATACACTGAAAGTGGGAAAACACAGCCACCCTAACAAAAGTGCATAAGCTTATGCTATGTTACCTTTGAATACATATAGAGCTACTTTTATTTCGGTAAGTTATATTATTGACCGAGATTATATTCTTAGTAAGATATATTATGAGATAATGAGTATTTTTTTCTTCAAAAAATGTTAAGAGGAAGTGATTTATGTGATTCAGTGTCAAAAATTAAATCATATGACCTTGAAAACCAGAAATCTGTATTTGTTTATAATTGACTTATGCCAATAAATAATATTTTATAATTCTTTGTATTCCTACATTTAATAAAGTAGGAACCTACATTTTGCTGTGAATGATTTTCTCCATGGAACTTAAATGTCTACCAAATTTCATTGAGATTGGTGAATCTCATTGACTGAATGATTTGGCATGGAATGGCACATCAGCAATAGTCTTACTAATTATGAATAATTAAAAGTATAGTTGATTTATATGAATATATATTGTCCTCTGTATAAAGTATTCCTTTTATAGAATGGTTAATAATTTACAGGATCTTGCTCTAGAGTACAATATTGTGGCAGAATCATTTGAGACATCAGTGCCGTGGGACCGAACACTCTCTTTATGCAACAATGTAAAACATCGACTTGCCCAGGAGTGTAGAGGTAAGTGAAGTTATTGAATTTGGCTAAAGTACTAAAAATAATAATAATAATAATAATAATAATAATAATAATAATAATAATAATAATAATAATAATAATAATAATAATAATAATAATAATAATAATAATAATAATAATAATAATAATAATAATAATAATAATAATAATAATTAATAAAAATGATGATGATGATGATGATGATGATGATGATGATGATGATGATGATGATGATGATGATGATGATGATGATGATGATGATGATGATGATGATGATAGTTTTTTTATTCACCTTTGGAAATTTGTTACAATTTCATGGCTTCGTCAATTCTAAATTACAAGCTACTAGATTTACAATCATACTATAGTCGTAACATTATTTACAATCTTTGAAGTACTCAATACTTTCACTTGTTTTGAGATATGCTGTGCTTCCAAGGATTCTGCAAATGTTTTATTTAGGGATTTATGCTCCCAAAGAAACTGCAAATGTAGATCATTTAAGACAAATGAGATCTCTTTGTAAATGTACGTACCTAAGCTGAAACTGCATCAAGGACAAATGAAAGAGATTGTACTTGCAAAGTATGTTTTTCCTTCAGTTACTTGGAAGAGAGTACTGTGAGTAAAGGTGTACATTAATATAATTTTGAGTTGAACTAGTACTCAACGCTCCATTTATTGCTAGTATTTACCTAGAACATGTTTCGTTAGGATCTTCCTAACATCATGTTGGATGAGTACTAGTTCGACTCAAAATTATATTAATTATATTAATTTTGTGCTTCATTTTATCATAGTCCTTACACATTAGAAAGGTGTACATATTGTAAAAAAAAAAAAAAGAAAAGTATGCTGTGTAATAATGTGATGCTTTCATTGAAGAACAAAGTGAAAATTAATCAAATTACAGGAAAAAGAAAAATTCACTATGAAACAAGTAATGTTACTAATGGTACAGTTCAAATGCAAAGCACAAATCTGGAAACGTTGAAGAAATAAAGAGTGCATAACAAATGAATGAGAATAAAGAGACAAATAATGTAATATGCATATGTGCTGGATTATGTAGTGGATATTTAACTTCATAAATATGTACTAATGTGAGTGCTTTTAATAAAATGTATGATATTTATATTAAACGTACTATCTGGGCTTGTAAGTTGTGGTCTAGTGGGTTTGTAGGTTCCAGGCATTTCACTAAGGACAAACTCACTAGACCTCGTCTTACAAGTTCAGATAGTATGTTCAGTCATATAAATAATATTGCTTAGAGCTGAGTTCAGTTGTAGTTATAAGCAGTTTCATGTGTTTATAGATATATTAGTACCTTGGAAGCCAATCCAATTGCATCATAACCTAGAAAAGGCTGGATTGAGAAAGTGTTAGTAATGAAATGCAGCAGTTTATAGGAATTAGATAAAGTAGTTCCAATGAACCTTGGTTTGGCGAGTTAGTTGAAGACAGTGATAGGAACAAAGTAACATTGAAAGTGCTGAGGAACAGGTAACAGAACTTGGGGCTAAAATATATGAAATACAAAATAAAACTACTGTCCGGCCGTTGTATCTCCGGCTCTGACGTTTTGCGACTGCAAGAGGTGGAGGGGGAAGGTTCATAGTACCAACATACAGTAATGAGCAATTGAAAACATTTAAAATGAAAATATAGGACCATATTAGCTTTAAAACAATAAAATCCAACTTGCAATTTCATTATCATGCAAGATATTCATTACAACAAAACTCTATTAGAATATTTCGTTCACACCTTTCACGCACACTAACTGCATCTGTTGGTGGTACTGGGAGTTTCTACATCCGGTGCTCTGGTCAGGAGGTTAAAACTGTCTGCTAGCGCCAATCAGCATTGTCGCTGCTAGGCGTGGCTTCCGAACCCAACACCATGTTGCCAGGTTAACTTTGTTTGAACCACGTGGCCTTTTAGCTACTTGGGCTGGTAAACTTTCTTTGGTATATATGAGCTGAATCTTTCCTGGCGGCGTATATGTTCTAGACGTTCTCAGGCTTTGAGCCAGGTAAGCAGATGTTGAGACATCGACATTTCAGGAGCGTACATCTCTCCCATCTTCAGGATGTTGAATGACTTAGGGCTGGGGTCACCCAGCCCTAAGTCATTCAACATCCTGAAGATGGGAGAGATGTACGCTCCCAAAACGTCGATGTCTCAACATCTGCTTACCTGGCTCGAAGCCCGAGAACGTCTAGAACACATTTCTTTGGTATATTTTTCGTGTGTGAATTCCGATTTTTAGTGTTCGTAAGTCCTATTATTATTGCTATTATAATAATATGGCTACTGGTTCATGAAATACGCAAATACGTGAAATATTTCAAATACGCATGTTGCTCTGCTTGAAATTTCCGCTAAAGAACTGGCAACAACCCGCTTCCCCCTCTTGAGAAATGTCAGAGCCGGAGATAGAGCGGCTGAACTTTAAATTTAGTACCTGTACAGTGGACTTCCAGTTCAACATCCAATGAGTTAGGAAAATTTTCATCCATTACAGATGCAAATCACTCTATTCTTCCAGGAAGACCAGGGAGATACAGACTATTTAGGTGTATATGTGGGAATACTGGAATTTACCTGAAATTAAAGATCACTTTTTGGGGAATTTTTTCATGTATGCAATTGTAAGACTAATTCTATTGCTCCGCTTTCAAAAAATTTCAGAGTACCTTCATCTGAATGACAAATCTGGAAAGCCACAGTAAGGGTAGTATTGTTACAATTACCTGTATAAGGTATACAACATGCTTCAGATATAATCAATAAGTGTGCAGATGGCTACCAACCAGATCACGATCTCTTTGTGAATGAAGCAAAGGGTGATTCTATCTAAAACAATAAATGCCTGCTAAACCAACAAAATGAAGGATAAAGGGATTGTGTATTACAGATAGTAAATATGGGTATTTCTTAGTATATAAAATTTATCTGGGAAAAATTGCTTTTAGATAAGAAAGTATGTGCATGTGGTACAACTCATGGTGGAAGGAAAAACTGGCCAAGAGAATTTCCGAAGTCAAAACAACTGGAGTTGCAAAAGGTGAATCTTAGAAACTGCAATACAAAAGTGTAATGCAGTAATTTGGTGTGTTAATAGTCATATTTTTACATCTGCCAACTGCAATCCTAAAATGATGAGGTAGAAAGAAATTGTGGCAGGGGAAAAGAAAAAGTAAAAATATGTTATTCTAATGCAGAGGTGGTATGTGAACTTCTTAAATTTGGATATATTCTTATGGGGATTAGTTTAATTATTTCTTTGAGTGTTTTTGTTTCAAATCTTTGTTTCTTAAATCTAAAGGTATTGTTAAATTACTGCAATTAATGACATTGTTTTGTTTACAGCGGCAAAAATAAAGAATTATCTCATCACATGCCGTGTGACACAGACTTACGATGTTGGCAGCTGTGTGTATTTCTATTTTGGGTTCAAGTGGACTGAAGAGGTAGGTGGGGATCCACTTAAAACATACGAGCACCTGGAGGAGATGGCAAGAGAAGAAATTTTAGCTTCTGGAGGTAGTCTGTCACACCATCACGGAGTGGGCAAGCTGCGCTCAAAGTGGTACCCATCACAGGTGTCAAAACTAGGAGTGGAGTTGTATCATGCCACCAAACGCCAGCTTGATCCCAATAATATCTTTGCCAATGGTAATCTTAACAAACCTTATTCTTGACTCTGAGGTTGATAACATGATTTTTGTGACTGCCTAGTCATGGGGCTGAGGACATGGTTCATTCCTCCATCACTTTGTTTCATCATTCCAAAACATTGGAATTTCAGTGAATTTGTGGCACGTGTTCAAAATAAGCATAGTTTGTTCACTGAAGTTCTATTTAATTTACAGGCCATATTTTAACATTCTGAGTTACACAAGTTCAGAACCTAACAAACTTAGCAGATGGAACATTTAAAGCTGTCATATTGGATAAAAAATAACAGTAAAGTTAAATACACTTAATGAGTTGACTTATTTTTTTATTTTCAGATATTTACTGACTAACCTTGAATGTAGTAATTATGTCATTACTGGGAACAAAGCTTCATAGATCTTGACATACAGCAGTATATGGGATGGCTGAAAAAGTAGTAACCAAAATAAATAATATAGTAAGCTTTTTAGTATACTCAAATTACATATGTTTTCTATATGTCTTCCTTATCTGTATAACCTAATTGTGCTACATAAGATTGTTTTATTGCTTTCACAAAATGTCTAGACTCCAAGAAATACGTTGGAGGCACTCTTCTTACAGTACTATCACACAATGCAAAATCAGAACTTTGTGAAGATTATGGAAAAGTCTCTTGTTTGGAAATCAGTCTACTGGGAAGCAGTTTGAGAAGGTGTGTGTCACAAAGGCATGTAGACGTTTCTTTATCAATATAAATCTCTGCACATTTATTGGCATGATTCCATACCTTGATTGTACATAAATGCTTTTAATTCCCCGTGAAAATGTTCAATAACTTGCACTCGATACACTTTTGATGTGTTGTTTCCATATGCATCCCCTAGAAGTATGGTCCATTGTTGCATGGAAAGCCACAACAACCCTCTCTAGTCTTTCTCTGAATGTAATTATCTCTACACAGATTCATTCAGTGTTACACAAATATAAATATTTGTAAGAAAACACAAATATTGTTACAAATATTTATATTTGTGTATTATTCATTGCTTCACTGTAGCTAGCTTCATTTTATACGTAATCATTCAATTTTTCCTAACAGAGAAAAGTTTTATTTGATACTATATTAAATAGGTTTTTTGCTGAACTATGGCCTCCCCATGTTTTTTAATATCTTGACATTTTTTTTTATGTCAATATACTGGAATTCCCTGAAAATCAATCTGTCAGTCAATTGTTTTATCTATTGAACCATGTAATATATTTCTTTACTTCTTTTGCATCTTGACACAAGATGTTGTTATTACTTGGAATTGCAGCTCTTCAATCAGATAAAATATTAATATTTTTTCAGTGTTGTAATCAAGTAAATAAGTTTTGAAAGATGGTATAAATAGCTTCAATCTAACCTTTAGTCTCCCTTCCCCTCCAACTGATCATTCTGGATATGAGTAATAGATGGAATAGAGGTTGGAAAAATGATATAAACCATTCCAGTTCCCAAAAAATACTAGGCTTCAAATAATCATTCCAAAGTAAGCATGTCCACAATGTTTATGCTTAATCATAGCATTAGGATACTCTTGGTCTATTATTACTTGATTAACTCGAGTTCTTTCACATCAAGTCATGTTAAAGCATGTTTTAAGGTAAAAAATACGCTCTTATATTTTGATTAATGTGGTACATGTAACTGGCTGCAAACTTTGTAGTGAAATTTGATGTACAGTCAAACCTTGATAGAACAGAGTAAGTGCACAAATCATGTACAACAATATATAACACTGTATTTTTCATCAATTTTACATGTTCATTATTTTCTTTTAAAAGTTTGTAATTGCGTTTTGGTACTTAGCAGATTTTCTTTTCATATTCAACACATTCTGTTGCTCATTTATAGCACTGTCATGGGCATAGATAAATGTCCATAGTTTCATATATTCTCAAAACTTCAGCCGCAGTCAGCACTACTGAAGTCGCTGCATCATCTTTCCCCTCTTCCTCACTGCCTTCCTCCTTATTATAAATATGTGCTACTTTTCTCTCTTCATCGCACACTTAATTTGCCCCCGATCATAATCAAATGAGTCTGAACACTGCTATTTGAATTCCTCGCATCCAGTGGTACAGGCTGCTCCAAAAGTAATGACAATGACTTGTCAATTATGATTATTACTCCAGTTTAAAAATTGTTGTCTAGATAGAATTTGCTTGGGAGAGAAACTTTTTAATTATCAATGCATAAAAACAATATTTTGAAGAACAGTAATACATATTTTATTTACATAAATTGTAATGTAAACTACATGAGACTGCATAAATTAACAGTGTAGGTTTAATATAATTTTGTGCTTCATTGTATCATAGTCCATACACATTGGAATGTAGGTTTATTTACTTAAGATAATTCGGTACTAGTAACACTAACATCACTTCTTTTAATCTCTTTTAACATGTGTTCCCATCTTGTGAACGTGTAGACACATTCTTAAGCACAGTATGTCACCACAAAAGATGTGTATCTCATTGTATATGAGATCTCCTGGTGGTTCACTTGGAAAAATACAAATCAGTTGGAGAAGTTAATGTCATAATGCCATGTTGCCATGTTAGCTCAATGGTTAAGAGCAACTGGATGGAGACTAGAAGATCTGTGGTTGAAATCCAGGTTATGGCATTGAATTTTTAAGTCTGACTACCTATTTAAAAAAATTAAACTATTTTTTTTAGATCATACATATTTGCCTGTAGCACTTGATGTAAGTGTTTTAGTTCTTCCCAGTTCAGTGAAAGAAACTATAATCAAGATAACTTTGTATAAGATATTTAGTAACATTTAAATAGTTAAGTTTTTTAATAAAAAATTATACAATAAGTTATACCTCAAACTTTCTATTGACACGTTTCGCCTTCATGTGGAGGCAAAATGCATTAATAGAAAATTTGAGGTATGTTGTACTTTAAGTATAATATACTTTATACTTAAACTACTTAAGTAAATTAAAACCAAATTAATACAAAATCTCATTTTAAAATTAATAAATTTAAAGTGTCTCAGTCAATTCACTGTATAATTTTTAATTACTGAATTACTTGACAGCGTTAATTATAATTTTCTTTTTCAAATTCAGTGTTTTGTTTACTAAAAGTACAAAACTTATGTGCAGATATTTTTATTGCATTAGAAATTTTTGTTTGAGCTTTCTATGTTCCATCTTCTAGTTTCATACTTAAACAGTTCTGTTATATAAACATTTTCATTATGTTATGGTGCTATATATTTCTTCTGGTTTAGAATTAAGACCAGTAAAATTAGTTCTTGCCAGTGTCCACATAGAAAAGATCCAAATGTTTTTGCAAATGTTTAGAATATGTTATAGCTCAGCCCCGAAATGTATTATAAAGAATTTTAGTACCATTTATTTTTGTTATGCTAAAAAAATTTCTGGCTTTGGAATGGATCCTTATGCAAACAGTGCATTTCACTGTAAAAGTTAAATTATATGGGAATTTTAACACAACGAAGATATTAAATATTCCTGATATTGATTTTTAACAACACATTACTTGATTTACTTTCCTAATTTTAACTAAAACAGGTTACTCATGTTGTCAGCCGGTGTTAACTGCCAGAACCAAAGAGCTCTCCAAATGAGGTAGTTCTGATACAAATTTTAGGAACTTAAAGGTTGAAATATCTTGGATGTTAACATTCTTGAGTCCTTTCTTGCATATCTTACCTCAGTTTTCTCCCAAATGTTCAGTCATACAAATTCTTTACTTCTTTTGCCAAATGTATTGTATTTATAAAGCAAACAGTTGAACCTTAGGACATACATGTAGCACTCAACAGTTTGTTATATAGATTGGAAAACTTCCACTAAGAAATATGGAATATGAAAAAGGGGACAAAATGGTCTCAGGCAGTGGAACTAGCAAACTCTTGCTACAAAAGTTGCAAATAATGGAAATGAGTGATCCATGAAGGTGGGTTTAATCCTATTTAAGCAACCAAAGAACAAATCCATATAAAGATCACACTACAGGCTTAATTAGTGCAAAGTTTTCCAAAAACAAACTTAGATTTGATGTGTCCCAAGGTTAATTTTTGGAAAATCATGTTCTTGATCTCACATCACACCTGGAATAAAGGTACTGTGAATTGTCTTTACTGCACTAGTTTATTTAAGGAAAACTTCAAGTATAGAGGAATAATGCTGAACAACAAACTGCCATGTTCAAACAGGTTTCAGCTTTCAGCTTTAGGCAAAAATACATTTGATGAAAAAAGTCAACAATAGAAACAAGTTGAACATATGAGCGAAAATTTACATTATGAAACATGAGAATTTTGACGTCCCAGAGTTCAAACCTTCACGTTCCTAAAACCATCACGAGAGCTATCTTACTTTTGGAGTGGACATGAGCTAGCAATACAGGTACATCTGTGAAACATGTTCTATTTAAAACTAGCAAGTGAAATGTTAAAAGCTTATTGAGTCTTGCTTTATTAAAACGTAATAGAGTATAACTCATTAAGTCTTTAAATATGAAACAGCTGCACTTTTAACAACACTTTTAATAACTTTAAAGTAAAATGCTGTTGTCAATAGCAGAATAAAGTACACTTTATATCACTCTAAAACTTGTGATGCCTTACATTAAATGTTTGTCCCTCAATATGTTGCAGCACTGGTTTATTAAAGAAATGCATTGCTAGTATGCTTAATAAATGAACAAATTTAACATATGAAGAAATATTAGGGATACATCTTGTTAGTAATTGCCAGAAGACAACCCCACATTTAAATTCATCACAAAATCAACAATAGCTGCAGCAACTCCAGAACTACCCACACCACTGGATCAAGCTTTAGTCACAGTAGAGCTGATGATGCGAACAGTTGTTTGCAAAACATGTCCTCAATATAGGTACGTAAGTGAAGCTGATGTGTAAAAAATATGACTCATTTATAATTGAATATATGTTTCACTTCACTGTGGTATTCCAATACAGTAAAATTTCAATATAAGGAAAGTTGAATTGTCCAGATTCTTAATCAACTTAGCCATCCTTTTATGTTTAATGCTTAGTTGTGTGTGCCACTGCAGATTAGCAGCATTGCTACATCTGTATATGCATGAAATAACATAAAATAACATATCTAAAAATTTTAACAAAATTTGATTAACATTGGTATGACATTAAAGGGTGTTAAAGAATAAGAGCCCCAGAATCAAGGATGCAGTTGAATATTGTAACATTCCACATGTACACTCCCGAAACATCGGTTTCTAATCTTCTTTTCACCTGGCTTGTATCCCAAGAATAACTTGAATATATTTATTAATTTATAGATGAGTTGTATTTATTACACAACTGCTTCACAATTGTAATAAATATGACTCATCTATAAATTAATAATTATTTCGCTTCACTGTGGTGTTCCAATACAGTTAAATCTTGAATATATTTATTGCCATAAAAGTTTCAGGTCTTATTTATGATATTGTTTGTATTTCAAACCTTTTAAGTACTAACATGTTTTATTTAATGATGAATTTAAAAAGTAGATCATAGTTTTTCTAACAAAGAAATGGTCTTTCTTCTACCACTTCTTGATTGTAAAGATTGAGATCATGGTATTTACACCACAGTTTAATATAATTTTATAATTTTTTAACCCTCCTCATGCAGAATTAGTTTGATTTGGATTAACAGAGTTGCTCAAACATTGAAATATTAATATAGGCTGTTGACGCTTATTCATGCACATTATAAAGTATGCAGTCTTTTTGCAATTGGGTGAGATGTGCTCTTCAGTGAAATTAAGTGCACTTGTTGACATCTGGATCCTTTCTTAGCCATATTAACTGCAGTGCTTCTTATAAAGAACCTATCACTACACACATCACAAATACTTCAAAAAGTTTAATTGTATCATCCTTGTGCTTTAAGAGGTCTGTGTTTCAGAAATGAGCTGCAGATATCTTAGAACATATAGAAAATATAATATAGCACTGGAGAACAGACTGGACAAACCTGATATGCGACCATTTGTTAGCTGCATGTGCTTAACAGATAAGCACAGGCTCTACTTTGAGCTTTACCTGCCATAGATATATGTGATATCATGGATTCCATTGCCTTGCGTTTCATTAAAGATTGAAACATAATCTTTTTAATGAGCTAGAATTTGCCTGGTGTCATTTTCAAAAACAAGGTTTTTCTTCAGGAGTAATGTAGATGAATTGGCAGTTAGCCAGCATGTTATTAATTTTTTATAAACAAATCCTATAGGTTTTAGTGTTACTTTGGGAACAACTCTAGATGTTCAAGAAGAAGACAGATAGTGACAGTGGCAATAGCTCACCTTCATTCTTGCAATCAGTATGTCATTCACCCTCCAAGCACAAGGTTCAAGTTGTATTTTGAAATCTAATAACTTTTAACAATCTCCAGCAAAATCCACTAGTTTTAGTTATGTGTATAGAAAAAAGAAAAGGAGAATATTAATTTCAAAGTAAGCATAAGAAAACACTTAGGCTGGTTTAAATGAAAGAAGAAACAACAATGTTTGCACAGATTTTGTTTGGTGAAGTTAACCGCTTCGCTGATGGCCATTTAAACCCTGCACGGCCGGGAACGGATACCCAATAAACAGAACAAGACATTTAAATTGTTAAATGCTGCAAAAATGCTTCATAAATAAATATTCATATCTTCCGTATTTTATTAAGTTATTTCAGCGAAACAAAAACTGGTTTAAAGCCCATTAAAAGCAGTATACATCTACGGTATCATTAAAATAGAGACTATATTAATAAAGCGTTGAAATTTCATTAATTTGTCTCACTGTAAAGAGAGCCATTCTTTGCGTCGAATGCACCTAATTCTGAGTACTTTTGTTTTACAAACTATTTGTGTATATCAGCTGAGTAAACGAAGTGTTGGGTTCAAGGTTTATAGGTTTCAGTTTATGCTAACACGTAATAATAACTGTATATATTGCTGGAAAGAAAACTCCATCAGCATCTCTCTAATTGCACAACGGAAGTTTATGTTAGCTGACGTAACTTTTTACTTCGCTCAGTTCATATAGTAATTTAGACTGCGTCAGAGTTCCAAGCAATTTCTTTAGCTAAAACACAGTTGAAATAGTTTCCTCAGTGCTAATCATGGCTTCAACTAGTAATGTAGCAAATAAATTAGCTAGTGTAGGACGAGTGCGGGCTTCTGATATTACATCAGAAAATGTGGAAGACTTTTTGCTGTTAGACAGTGATTTGGACATTGATGGCGAGTTTTCAGATTTTGAGGGGGGTGTTGAGGATATAGGTAGCAGTGAGGAGGATAATGACTCATTTCCGATAGGTGTTCGTGAAGAATCAACATTATGGAGGTGTCAAAATAACTCTAACACAAACAGACATACGTTCATGAGCACAACCTCTGGTGTACAACCGCATACTCAGCTAACTTCTGACAGCCAATCAATTGAAATTTTCACAAAATATTTTACTACTGACTTACTCTCTCTCATCGTTTTGGAAACAAATGTATATGCGAGTAGGGTGAAGGAAGACCTGATTGCTAAAGGCAATTTAGGACCTAAGAGTAGATTGCAAAAGTGGACAGAAGTAACAATGAATGAGATTTACAGACTACTTGGTCTAATTATGCTCATGGGTGTTATTCGTAAACCTACGCTAGACTTGTACTGGTCTACATATGACATGCTAGCTACCCCATTTTTTGGGAAATGCATGTCAAATAACAGGTTTACTTCCATTTTGCGCTTCCTTCATTTCACCTGCACAGAAAATGTGAATGATAAACTATCCAAAATCAGACCAGTTTTTGATTGCATTATTTCAAAATTCAAAGAAAATTATGTGCCTAGTGAAAAGATCACTGTTGATGAAAGCCTGATGCTTTGGAAGGGCCGTTTAGGTTGGAAACAATACATCAAAACAAAGAGGGCCAGTTGGCATAAAGAGTTTTGATGTATGTGAAAGTAAAACAGATATCTTTACAATAGCTGCATATACACTGGCCAAGGGACTGATAACACCGGAGACAAAGATTTGGGGTTATCTGGTCCCATAGTAATGCACCTGATGGAATCTGTACTTGATCAGGGTAGGACTGTATATTTAGATAATTGGTACAGTTCCCGTAAATTATTCATGGCCTTACACAAAAGAAAAACAAATGCAATTGGAACAGTACGCTCAAATCGTATTGGTTTGCCAAAAGATGTGAATACGAAGGCTCTAAGAAGAGGAGAAATGCAGGTGCATCAGCTCCCACCCTTGACCTATGTTGCTTGGCAAGACAGGAGGGTTGTTACAGCATTATCTAATTGCAGCTCTAAGATTTTGATGATTGACACTGGAAAAATAGATGCTCGTAACAAAATGTCAATTTTCCAGGAATATAATATGCATATGGGTGGAGTGGATCTAGTAGATCAGGTATTACACGCATATCCCTCTTTGCGAAAAACAATCAAATGGTATATAAAAGTATTTTTACACCAGCTGGATATAACCATATACAATTGTTTAGTAATTTGGAGAGCTCTAAACCCACGGAAGACAATGACGTACCTGGACTTTCGCATATCAATAGCTCGCAGTCTAATTGAGCAGTATAAAATTCAGAGACCTCTCCATACTGGGGGTAAAAGAATCCACCACCCCCAGCACCCCTCAGACTTGAAGGATAACATTTTCCTAAAAGGGTACCACCCACAGCAAAAAAGTCGCGTCCCTTTAGAAAATGTCTGGTGTGCCGCAAGAAAGGTGTCCGAAAGGAAACTAGTACAATTTGCCGTGAATGTGGAGATGTGCCCTTGTGTGTTTATCCCTGTTTTGAGGTGTACCATTCAAGAAAAAACTTTTAAAGGTAAGCTTTTACTTCTTATAGAATTTATTTAAATTTACTGTAAAACATAAGGTTTAAAAGAATTATCATTAAATACGCATTAAATGCATGTATGCACATGACGTCTATACACGTCCATATCGGTTTGGGGCCTTTTAACTTGGACGTCATATGTTGTCCATATCGGTGAAAGGGTTAAGAGAGGCATCTAACTATATGTGCAGAAAAAACAAATGAAATCCATGCCCTATAACTCCTATTGAGCATACTGTATGATGAATTATCTGCTCCCTTTGTGTATAAGAGAGAAAGAAAGAAAAAATATAACTGATGAAGATTTAAAGCTCTTGGTCTTGGATATTTCAAAAATCTTTATTTGGACAAGTAAGTTTTATTACATCCACTGCTTGGATTTCTTGTTTCAGTAAATTTCATAAAATTAAAAGTAGGAAGATACGAAACTTGTTTGATCATTGAAGAAGAAAAAGACCAAGTAGCCAGATTTTTGGAAACAGCAAGATGCAACTTTAAAATTCTCTTTTCCTGTGTTTATAATGCTGATCAAAGTCATAGAGGATGAAATGTGTTTTTAAAATAATTGTATTTTAATTTTTAGATACACGCTTGAGTTACAATGATACAACATCAAGATATTTCCCTTGGAAAAACCACTAAACTTTTGCCCTATTGGCACAATGTTTGTTTTTTTTTTTTTTTTTTTTTTTTTTTTTCAGCAGTAGAAATTTGTTCAATGTTTAACTGAAATTTTGACAGCTAACAAGAACATTCATTTTGAGTTTTTCAGAGAGATAGTTTAAAATGTAATCATTTATTTATTACCAAATTTCATCCCCACGTTTCCTAGACATGATTAATCATAATTCATTATTTGCAACCAAAAATATAACAGTGAATCCTTGTCCCCTAGTTCACTGTACCTGCTAATTTTTGTCTGCAAACAAAATATGAAAATATGTGAAAAAGACTAAAAGTGATGCATTATTTGTTGTTGTACCAAATGCACTTGTGTTTTAATCACTCCCATCAACACCAATCACTTCTGGGTCATTTTTATCCCTGCAAGATGCTAATCTGGATGGACGTTCCACTGCTTTGACCTGACATTTTCCAGGTTTAATCTTGGGTGCTCAAGTTGAACACAGCAACTTATGTTTGGAGCATGGACCTCTTATACTACATAGGTGATATTGGAGTTTACAATATGAATATAATGTGATATGTTCCTTGTTAGATTTTAAGATGCCTATTGCTTGGTTCAGCTGTTACAGGTGTTACGCGAATGAGCTAAAAAAAGTTAGAATTGTTATATACACAGTATACCAGATTAGTTTTCTCCTTGTTTATTATGTGTCAGCCACACACAGCAGTTAAGGGGCCTGTTTCAGATCGTCAGAAACTATAAACAATGACAGGTGATTTCAGTTGTGCACTTATGAACAGAACGCATGAAATTGCATAATGTATCTGATAGAACGATGTAGATGTCATCCTATTAAGGAAAGAATGTAAGAGAAAACTAATTTACATTCACGTGAGTTACTTTACCCATTCTTCAACAAACTATTCTTATAAACACTTACTCCATCTACTTTGTTAATTGGGATAATTATTTGTAAAACTATTTTATTAACATATTTCCTTTTTTTTTTTTCCCCTTGAAGCAGGAGCTTCAAGTCCTAGTCAGTGGACTAGTAGGTTTAGGCTAGACTTCTTAAATATTATAACATTATAAAGTTTATTAAATTTCATGTTAAAACTTTAAAAAAAATTTCATGACAACACAAATACGAGGCATGTTTTTTAAGTCTACCGTTTTGCGATTCCGCCGTCGCAGCGCTACGGTCGGCGTTCTGCGCATGCGCGCTGGTTACCTACATCTCTTGTCTACGCACTGACGCCATTACCGTCTGATTCTTCATTGTATACGTTGGTTACTTAGTATTTAAGGTGCCTCCGACAATCGTGAGTCCCGCCGATTATGAAGTACGGGATGTTATACGATTTCTTAGTGCTAAAGGCGTAAAACCGATCGATTTTCATCGTGAGATCTGTGAAGTTTACGGACAAATCATTATGAGTGATGGAATGGTGAGGAAATGGGTAAGAGCATTTAAAGATGGGTGTCCTTTGGTCGTTACTCGAGATTTGGTGCAGAAAGTGGACGAAAAGGTGAGAGAAAACAGACGCTTTACAATTTCATCATTGTGCGACTATTTTCCTCAATATTCTCGTAGTGTTTTTAATTGCATTGTGACCGAGAACTTGAAGTACCAGAAATTGTGTTCATGTTGGGTGCCGAAAATGTTGACGGATTTGCACAAAACCCAACATTTAGGCAGTGCATTGACTTTCCTTGAGCGTTACCACAATGAAGGTGAAGATTTCTAATTGTTACTGGTGACAAAACATGGGTGGCCTACGTCACACCAGAATCGAAACAACAATCCATGGAATGGCTACATTCAGCATCACCCACAAAAGTGAAGTATAAGCAAACAATTTCTGCCCGGAAAATCATGTGCACAGTTTTTTGGGACAGAAAAGGAGTATTGCTATTGGAGTTTCTGCCTCGTAATGAGACAATCAATGCAGCGTCTTATTGTGAGACAATGAACAATCTGCGCCATGCAATCCAGAACAAAATACGAGGCAAGTTGAGTAAGGGTATCGTTTTGCTGCCTGACAATGCCCGTCGACATGTGGCTAATCGGACCAAACATCTCATCAAATCTTTTCAATGGGAAACTCTAGATCATCCTCCATACAGCCCTGATCTGGCGCCCAGCGACTACTATTTGTTTCTGCACTTAAAGAAACATCTGGGCAGTCAGCGTCTTAAAGACGATAATGAAGTCAAAAACAGTTGTGATACAGTGGTAACATGTCAGGCGGCAAAATTTTATGAGGAGGGTATTCAGAAACTGGTGCCACGTTATGACAAGTGCCTCAGTATTCACGGAAATTATGTAGAAAAGTAGATTAAGGTACAGGCTTTCATGTAAAAATAAAATTATTGCGACGTCTATCCACGTCTTTTTTTAATTCCAAAACAGTACTGACTTAAAAAACATGCCTCGTATTTTCTGTCTGCTCAGCCCCTGTCCAGCCAGCCAGCCAGCAAGCATTTGCCCCTTTCTTGGCACCAGTAACAACTAATTAGTTCACTAAGACTAGCTGCAATGCAAGTGCTCCTCCAGCTACATTACAAATAGCACATGGTCCGGAATACTATATTAAATGACTTGTCTCCCCATCCTTGTTTATAGCTTTTGTGTATTTGGCATAAGTTTTTAAAGTACACCTGTAAAGTGTTATGAAGATTAAAACAATGCTATTTAGTAAACTGGAAAGGAACTTGGTTCAAGAAACTAGTTCTCTCAGCATATTACATCAGCTTATCTGGCAGCACAGTCACCCTGCTGTCAGTCACCTCTTGGATTTTGGATCATTTATTGAGTGCTGGTACTTCGTTCGGAGCTGTAAATTCTCAGTGTTATTTGTCCACTACTATGTTTGACTTAATGTAGTTTTATTACAGATTATGCAATTCATAAATGAATTAAATATGTTTCAAGACATTGAATGTTTTTCTTTTTTTCTCATTCAGCATAGCTCAAAAAGAGGTTTCCAAGTTTCAGAATTACAATTCTAGAACTGTGAATGCAGTGTATGAAAGTAAGACAGAATTGGTCTCATTTTTTGAGCATACTGTTGATGACCTGAATTCTGGGAGAGTGACGTTTTTATTTGTGCTAGAGGATATTTAGCATCATTGAAGTAATTGACACTGTCACATTTTTATTATTGAGGGACTAGTTTTGGAAGCTGTCTCCTCCATTTTCCGAGTTGTAAAGAGGTTGAAAATGGAGGCTATAATAAAAATGTGATGAAGTGCCACAAAAAAAAAAAAAAAAAAAACCTAATGTTTTTTTTTTTTTTTTTTTTTTTTTTTTTTCAATTTTGACGTCACTGTCACTTAATTCTTCCAATCACGCATAATCATTGAAGTAACCTTTTCTTTTCTACCAGAAATGTTCAGCCATATGTTTGCATTATTCAATATTCTCCAGACAAAAACGTTTCATGTGTGAGTAAATTATTGCATTGCAGAAGTGGGAGAGATTATTTCTTCTTTCAGAAACCTCAAAATAATTCTGATATGTATTTAACACTAGAAGCAATATGAATGGGGGGGAAAAAAAAGAAAAGAAAAAAAAACTGGAAAGCAACATTGGGAAGGTTAAGTGGATGATACCAAAATGAAATAAATATTTGCATATTTACAACTAGATATTTGGCACAATGATTAGCCAAATGGAAAACTAAGTTCTTGATTTAAAATGAAATTTACTAAGCTACTTAATTCAAGAAAGTTTGAATCTTTCAAAACTATATTTCCTGAAAATGAATATATATCTCTTAAATCAGGTTACAAGAATTTTTCATTTCAAAAATTTTGCAAAGTGAATTAGTGGCTACCCTTAGGTTGTTGGGCCCACCTCGGTAGCTTAGATGGTAGCATGTCTGACTCATGTTCATGAGGTCCAAGCTCGAATCTTGGTCTGGGTAAGTTAAATAGATAAGGTTTATTCTGGGGTTTCCCCTTATCCTGAAAGAGGAATGTCAGGTAACGAAGCTCTATGGACCCTGAACTCATTTGAGCATCATTTCATCCATTTCATTCATCGTCCAATATGACTTAGGTTGGAGGACGTAAACAAAAATGAGGTTTTTGGACTTTTCAGACAAAATAGTGACTGAGATTGTTAAGTTTTTGAAAGACATTGAGTTAGCAAAAGAAGCATTTCCAAAAGCTTATAAATTTGCTGCCTCATGACTACAATTTTAATGAGCACATCTACAGTAGAACATAGCATTTTCTTGTTTAAAACACGTAAAAAGTTAGGTTGGACACAAGTATGAAAGCAGGCTTTCCTAAAGTACCTGTTTTCAATTGAAAATGCCCTAATGCACAATGTTTAAAGTCAAAGTTATGATTATGGGTAGAAAAAATTGCCCAAAAGGAGAGAGAAGGATTCTGTTGATGTACAGATGAAAGTAATCCATATTTTCATTCTAATATGAAACGCACATAATTATAAGATTAAGTTTTTGTATGAAACTGGGAAAGAACAGATCCACTGTAGCTCATGCAAATCTGAAGAGGTGATGAAAATGGGCATCTGGATATAGCTGGGTCACCCAGGCTTCCAAGGGAGAACAAATATTGGGAGTCAAGTTGTCTAAGAAATTTGTTCAGTGCTAAGTACTGAAGTACTCAAGATTCAAAGAATAAACAATAGCTGTAAAGTAGGAGGATGGATAAAACCACTAAAGATGGTACTAGGTGATACCATAATACTGCTTTAATGGCATAATGGGTAGTTGAAGTTGATGATGTGCAATTATTCAGAACTCAGATTGAGGAGAACTTCAGAGGCAATTCTCTGATAATTCAAAATATGCATTTCTGTGTAGAAATAACTCCTCTTGGTAAGTAGCAGAGAAAGAAATAGTTTGTCTTTGTAAAACAAAGTCTCTGTATACTCTTTGTGGATTATAATTCACATGCAGAACAATTACAGCAAGCCTTTATGATTAGATTAGGTGAAGAACATTTTGACACAGAAATGCAAAGGAGACCTTTTGTACCTACTGAATCTCTGGAAAGAAACAAAGTACAGTCTTCCGGGTGAGATCCTGATGCCAGCAGGATGCAAGCTTATGTCTCGCTGGGGTTCCATCGCATACCAATACAGACAGTTACTCAAAGCAAATTCCACTGCCATTCACTGTCCATTCACCTGATTCTCCATCTTCAATAAAATGAAATAATAGAACAGTTTGGAACATTAGAGAAACCACTTCAGAATTCACCTCCTGGCCTGACAAAGGTGTAAAATACAAAACAGTAAAGAAGAGGGGGGTGGGAAAGAGGTCAGAGTGGCCAGATTCAACAGTCGCTGGCATTGAAAGCAGAAGCTCCCGAATGTGAGCCCTACACATGAGGGCCTCTGAACACAAAAATTTACTATTAGAAAATGGTCTTCTGTGCATTTATGAACATATCCTTATAGTGAGAATGACAAAAGAAAGCGACTGCCACAGGGTGAGGGAATTGAGATGAGTTATCTGCTCATGTTGACAATTTAATTACTACTGTGTAAATGCACTCCTCTCAAGATTTTCATGGTTGGCAACCTTGGCTGAGTGTAGGTGAATGCATGAAGTGAGTGGAGAATGTTGACATAGTACATATCTATCTGAGACTATGTGCAGTTCTCAAATAACTATAAATCTAGTAAAGATAGAAGGCAATTGCTTGTGTTTTTTTATTCTGTGTATCAAAATATATCCCTCTTACCTTAAAAGGATGACATACTACTTCCAACAGGTATAACTCCAAGCTGAAAGAACTATGTTAGACATTCCATATAATTGACCTAGTTTGCTTTTTTGTTTAATAAGGTACATTCAAAACTTGCAAAATGGATTTCCATCTAAAAGTAATATAGGATAATAGTCATTTCTTCACATTCATGCCATTAAAACCTAAGCAATATGGATTTGTGAAGTAAAACTATAAATTTATAAAGGAAATACTTGTTTTTATGTGGAGAAATAAATTTGTCTCTTGACGGTTTTGTGTGTGCTGGCCTTAAGGTTTGATTCACGGTACACTTGCCACAGGAGATGTAAAAGAGTGAAAAGTGAATTTTGTACTTTACCATTGTACTTGCTTGCACTTTATAAAATTTTATAAGTAAATATTTTCTACAAGCAACACATTACCAGTGTATTTGTATAAACTGTATGGTTAAAATACACAGCCTTTGTTAGGACATGTGGCCAAATTTAAAGGAATTGCTAGCCTTGCACTGGACTGTTTCCAACTGGTATAGTATCCGTTGAGTTCTGGCTAATCGGCTTAGACAAAATTTGTGCTGTAGCATGTTGGACAGTGTTAATGATTGCTCTCTTGACTTGTCAAGCAAAGCATGGTTTTATTTAGACGGCCATAAAGAATTGACAAGTCTTAAAGAGCTAATAAAATTCCTGTTAGGCCACCCCATTTAGACAAAGACTGTGTATATGCTGTTTGTGAGAGAGATAATAAAGACAGATTCACACAATATGAATGCAATATGCCATTACTAGCATGTATGTTATCAGGCTTTAGTATTCCCTGTCCTATAATAATGCATTCTCATTAATTCTTCCATGCTGACTGCCTTAGTGGTGTTTGTGATAAGTTAAATTGCTGATGTTTATCTTGGTACTCAGTTTGAAGGACAAAGAAACCAAGATTTGCCAGTAGACTAGCTGCAGAATTTTGCTTGATCCATACATTTTGGCCAAACAGCTGGATTGCATTTGACATCACAGAGCTTATGTGATAAATCTAAGTAGAGCAGTTCTTGTATGATTGAAAGAAAGGAAGGTCATACTAGCTGGATATAAAATTGGTAGTAGAGGAATAGTGAATGATTTAAATGTTTGTTCTTGAGGCTTTGTTTAGCTTTAAATCCTGAACTTTAGTTGCTATTTATCTAGTCAAAGATTAGAGGCAGAAGCTGCAAGCATCTGCATTGAGTTAAGCTATCCTACAATTAAAAAAAAATTGTAACATTTCAACACAGCAATTGATTTAAATTTAGAGAGTATAAAGTATGTAGAGGAAGCTTATGTTTCAAATTCTTGAAATGGAAATAGTTATTTTGAAAGCACTGCTGCTGCTATTTTATTGAATATACATTTGTAACATTAATGCACATAGTGTCTCCAGAAAAATTAGTTTCCACTTTACAAGAATCCAGCAGGTAAAGTAGCAATTCTCTTTTTAATGGGAAACAATATAACTAACATGTTCCGAAACATTTTTTACATGCAAAATAATTTGTTGAATAAAACTTACATTAAGCTGAACAACTATAATTTTCAAGAAATAATACTGATAAAATGCAGAATATATATTAACAGGAGAGCAAGTAAAATGTAGTATTATTTGTACTTTCTGAATATTAAAAATTAGAATTTTCTAATTGTTTTGTTTCTAAGCTTACAAATACTGTCCTCCTTTGTTGTGTAACGTAACCCTTGGCGTAGCAGCCCGCTAGCTAGCCAGAGCCTGCCAACTTGACTGCAGGCATCAAATCCACATATGCAAGGCAAAGGTGGGTGATCATCCGACCGATACAGGAGGAGATGTGGTCAGCATCATAGCACCTGCAGCAAGAAAGCTGGCTTTCTAGACCAGGGTTCGCTACCTCAGTTTCCTCACGATGCTGAGTGGGGTGGCAGGGAACCAAACCAAAATATGAATATGCTGCACATGGAACCAAATAAGATACTACAGGCACAGATATATACTATTCTGTTATCCATAAAATAGTGATGTTACATTGCAACTTAACCGTCAGCTTCTCTAAGTGACTACTACCATACATGTCAGGAAATATTGTTATACATGATGTATATGAATACATGACATGCATTTCCATCATGCTTTATACAGTTAGTGTCATGGCAATTAATTCTTCCATACTTTATACTCTCGTTTCATTGCAAGAGTTTGATTTGTCATTGTGGACTGTTTTTTATTGTTTGTATTTAGATCAATATAATTATTTTTGTTGTAGTGTTTGCACTGCTTAGGAGCAAATTAGTACTTGCAATTTTTATGCAGTACAACCTTAAAAGTATTTGTGTATTGTACTTTTGTATATTGCAGAATTTTTGTGAAGATAATAAAGCTATAAATATAAACCATCTCAGCATTTGTGTGTACTTGAGAAAATAATTAAATTTCATCCTTACCAGGAAACAGTAATTCCAGGACAGGCACAGATGACAGAGTTCGGAAACCTGAGCTACGAAAAATACAACCAGTAAATGTGTTGAAGGGAATTTGCTACACATACAAAGTCTGCAGTGATACTTCTGCAAATCACTTTACTGCGGTCATGAAAGACTAGAACCAGCAGTTTACAAAATAAAACATCTATGAAGAATAATTCATAAGAAAGACAAGTAGACTATTAATACATAATGGAAAGATTGCTCTATCTATAACATACTCGGACAGCAAGATTAGCTATTTCTGAAAAAGTCATTGGAACAATGAGTATAATTACAGGTATATTATAACATTTCAGTATTTCATTACACTAAACTACATCTGTCAGAATACCAGTTTATGGCCTTACCAGCAAAAGGTGCTACTGAGAAAAATAATTTCTTGCCATAAAACTTGCATTAATATATTATAAAAACAAAAACTGCATCATGTAATTCAGAAATGTAAAGTCTGATAAATGCCAAACTCTGTATTTCAGTTCATCTTCTGAGGCTGCAACACATACTTTAAAAAAAAAAAATAATAATAATAATAATAATCTCCACCCCATCTCAAACTGCTACCAGTAAAGGTCTTTATCCTTTTTTTAAATTATTTGTTTCAATTTTCTCAAAAATAACTCTTAATTTTAATATCTGTAACAAATAAATACTTCACAAAAACAAAAGTTGTTATAGTTAAAATTAATTTGTGTCTTCTCATTTTATATAGAGTCAACCTGAAAAATTCAATGTTATGGCCAGGATTTGAACCATTGATTTCCTGGTTTCTGTTCAATTAATTAATGTATAGTGTTTAACGCCCGTTTTTACTACATACGGCACTGCAGGCAGGGTTTCTGTCCAGTCACTCTTACCCATTGAGGTACCATGGCCAATGTGCCGTCCTTGCCATTCAATTCTCCAATTGACTCATAATTTTCCCGGTAAACCACTACTGGGAATTTAATGTCAGGATGGCATGTTGGCCATGGTAGCTCAATGGGTAAGAGCGACTGGACGGAGACAAGGAGATCTGTGGTTCAGATCCTGGCCATGGCACTGAATTTTTCAGGTTGACTCCACCAATTAATATTCATCATTTTTGGCTTGCATTTTCATACTATCTCACTCCACTCTATCCCCTTCTACCTAAAACAAAGTGTGTAAAGCAAGCATTTATCTCAGTTAACATAAAAGTAGATAAAAAGGTGAGCTTTTTGCATAAATAGTTTTTGTTAGAGAAAGTGTTGTGAATATATCTTGAATTTTCTGTATGTAGTCTTTGAAACACTGTTCACTTTGAGTGATATATGTATCACTAAAAGCTCATCATATAAACAAAAAACATGTAGCAACCCTTAAGACTTAATTTCTTTTTTCTTTTTTTTAAATAAAAAGAGGAAAAAACAAGAAAAGAAAGAAAATTCCAACTTCAATCCACATATTTTATACGTGGAAGAACAATTATCATTGACTGGCCTAACAGTGTAATAGTGGTTAATTGCGAAGCCCAGGACTTTGAAGCATTTGTGGTATTAAATCACCATTCGGGAATATTATCCCAAAATGAATTTGAGAACTTCTTGTGGTTTTCCAAGAAAAATGTAAGTCAGCTGGGTAATTTAGTGTTGTACTGGCTTGTCATGGTAGATTAGTTGGACAACATCTTGCAAAGCCAATGATTGTGTTTGTTAAAATCTTGACTTTGAATTTTTCTTTCTGATTCCTTTACAGCTTCAGCCTATACACAGCATGTATGGAATAAATGTTACTGTCATTTTTAATAATCATTTTATTTATTAATTTTCGTTAGGAAATGCACATTCTCTTCTACAGTCACACTTCTAGATTGCAGAGAATAGGAAAATATAAGTAAAGACAAATTTTTACTAGTGAGGAATCAAACACAGAATCTTTAGACTGAGATGATAGAATGCTGACCATTCAACCACAGAGGCAGTTTAATATAATTTTGTTGTATTTTATAAACAAATTCTTATGCAATTAAATTTTCAGATAGCACCTTTTGCCCTTGACTAAGCATTTTAGGCAGGAATGTTTTCTATATTTGAAACTGGCTAAGAGCATACTACATAAGCATTAACATTTCATGTCAAATTGTCACATATTACATAAAATACACCGTACTATTTCCTAGAGACTATATTTGTACATAGTACTATTTCCCAGAGACTATTTGAACTTTTATATTATTGCTAAGTAATTACTGTCTGTCCATCAGTTTGGGAAGAAGACAGATTCTCCATGTTAGTCTTATCCAAGAAGACATCTCTGGTATGATGATCCCAATGGCCACAAAAATGATGGTGATAATTTTTGGGGATGCAAAGGATGTCATACTCACTGCCTTCTTTGAAAAGGATATACTATTACTGCAGCATACTACAATGAGTTATTGGCCCAATTCAACAAGAAGTTGAAACATACGCAACTCTATATAGCGAAGACGAGAGTTCTGTTTAACCACAATAATGCCCCAACACATTCATCCGGAGTTGGCGCTGCCAAACTGCATGAATTGCTACCACCCCCCCCCCCCCCCCATATTCTCTTGTTCCCAAACATGAAGAAATGGCTTTCAGGAACAAAATTTAGATCAAATGAGGTCATCATGGAGATAGAGGTGTAACTTATTTTTGGAGGAGGTAAAAAAAAATGGCAGGAAAGTTGGGAGAAGTGTACATTCCTAAAAGAGGACTACGTTGAGAAATAAATAATTTGTGTTTTAAAAAACTGGCATCTTCATTCTTAACACAGATACTTATTGTGACTGTGTGGGTTCGTAAAATTAAAAGTCTAGTTTGCAGAAATTCAAAATGCTCTATTTCCATAGAAAGACGTTTTGTACAGCCCTGACCATAGCAGGATGACGTAACATACACAGTCTCTCATGGCTCCACCACACGCAAACAAACAAAAGAATTCACTTTCAAATCACTACACAATTATCAGTTCTCAACTTGCAACTCGGCACAGTTCAAATGGCTACACACACAATAGACAGCTCACTAGCGACTCCATTCATGACTAGCAGCTCAGCTCTTTTATACCTCCACTCATAGTTCCAAAAACTTGATGCTTCAAGGTCTTTCGTGGTGCAGCAAGAAAAGGAGAGAATTATCCAGACATCTCTCTCTCTTCTTCTGTTGCTCTCTCTCTCTCTCTGCAAGTACCTACGCACTCATCCGCTCCATGGGTGTGGCTTGGGCGCTTTCTGTCTCTTTCTTTCCCTGCTTCTCTCTCTTTCACGGCGTTCGTATTTGCGCGGGCCGCAGCCCGCTACGAAACAATGCCTCGCGACACTGCTACCTCCTCAAGGCTGGTCGTCCCGAACAGCACCATCGTAGCGGCCCAGACGATCCAGGTGTACCACTAACATCTTTCCTTGGGGCACCTTCTGGATGCGGTAGACCACATCGTTAACCCTCTTCACCACCCGGTATGGTCCTTGCCACGGTTGTTGAAGTTTTGGGCAGCGTCCCGGGTAGGGTGGTACAACTAGACCAGGTCACCTTGCTGGAACCCTTGGCTGTTGACTTCCCTGTCGTATCGGGTCTTCATGCGGTCGCTCGCTATCTGGATGTTCTGACGAGCAATCATGCATGTCGTGGAGATGGTCCACGAGGTACTTCACATACTCGGTTGCTGGCTGTTTCGCTTGCGGGGGCTCCCAAAGGCCAGGTCACAAGGGAGGCATAGCTCTTGGCTGGCGTCATCCCAGTGGTATCGTGTGTTGACGAGCGGTAGGCCAGCAAGAACAGTGGCACATTGACGTCCTAGTCTCGCTGATGGCGGCCACGACCTTCATCAGGTGTTCTTCTAAGATTTGATGTACCTCTCGACCATGCCATCCGACTGCGGGTGTAGAGGGTTTGTGCGGGTCTTGTTCTCTCCAAGTCTTTCTAGTGCCTCCTTCATTAAGTTAGACTCAAAATTGGTGCCCTGATCACCGTGGAGCTCTAAGCACCCCAAAACGGCAGAACACTTGCTCCACGAGGCAATCGGTGATCATCTTCGCCTCCTGGTTCGGAATGGCATACACCTCCGGCCTCTTGGTGAAGTAGTCCACGGCCACCATCAGGTACTTGCCACCTCGGTAGGACACTGGGAAGGACCCAGCTATGCGTTCGAAAGGCGCTCCGACGTACTGCTGCATGCGACTCCGGCTCCTAGGCTGGAGGCCGCGACTCGCCGTGCACACGTGACATTGACGGCACCATCTCTCAGCGTCTGCTCGGAGCCTCAGCCAGTAGTAGCGATATCGGAGTTTGTCGATCGTTCGGTTTGCTCCCAAGTGTCCTGAAGTACCGGCGTGCACTTCCTCCAAGACTTCCGGAACCGTACTTCGGGGAAGTACCAACTGCTCCCTCTGTGTCTCATTGGGTGATCCCCATACCCGAAACAGCGCCCTCTTTGATCTTCAGGCCATCAGGCCCAGTACGACTTCTACGCAGCGCTTCTGGATGCGATGCCCTCCCAGGTCAGCGTCCGCCAGCTGCTCCCTCCTCAGGCCTGCGCTATCCCAGCCGTCTGCAGGCATTGCGTGACCACTCTGACAGCTGCAGCACGCTCCTTCTCTTCCACTCTTGTGTACTGACCGCACTCTTCTGGACAGGGACTTCGGGACATGACGTCTGCGTTGCCATGACTCTTTACTCTATGATGTTCGGAAGTGAAGTCGTATTCCTGTTCTAAGAATATATTCCACTCCTGACACCAAATGTGACTTTGTGGGTTCGTAAAATTAAAATTCTCTTTTGCAGAAGTTCAAAATGCTCTTTATTTCCTAGAAAAACGTTTTGTACAGCCCTGACCGTAGCATGATGATGTAACATGCACCAACACAGTCTCTCGTGGCTTCACCACATGTAAACAAACAAAAGAATTCACTTTAAAATCACTAAACGATTATCAGTTCTCAACTTGCAACTCGGTACAGTTCAAATGGCTACACACACAATAGACAGCTCGCTAGCAACGTCATTCACGACTAGCAGCTCAGCTCTTTTATACCTCCACTCATATTTACCGAAACTTGATGCTTCAAGGTCTTTCATGGTGCAGCAAGAAAAGGAGAGAATTATCCAGACATCTCTCTCTCTCTCTCTCTCTCTCTCTCTCTCTGCAAGTGCCTACCATCTCATCTGCTCCGTGGACGTGGCTTGGGCACTTTCTGTCTCTTTCTTTCCCTGCTTCTCTCTCACAGCGCTTGTATATGCGCAGGCTGCAGCATGCCATGAAACAATGCCTCGCGACATTATTGAACTGCCCTCATATTGTGTTAGTGCTAATATAATGCCAAAATGTTTTTATATTTCAGCACACAGATTATACATGTGTGAATCCTACATAAAATAAGCTCCAGCAGAGAAATAAGATGGTAATTTATAGACAGTCTCTTGCTGTTTGTGCACCTCACTCTTGTGAATAGATTATGCAAATGGGAATTATTCTTGATAAGAAATAGTTTACATCTAAATTGCTGCCTTATTACGTAGGAAAACCTTGACATCAAGAAAAGTTAGAACAAAGTTCAAAGCCGGCACAGGAATCAGGAATTCCCCAAAACTTAATTTAGAATGTTGCTGAAGTTTTAAAATGAAAACCCTATAAGGTAACTGTAGTTAAAGAATCTGCAAAATCATGCTGCATAATGTTAATGATCACTCTAATGAGTCGTACTATTTCTTTTTATTGACAAAGTATGGTTTTTTTTTTTTTTTTTTTTCCCTTGCCTTTAACTGCTATGGTCATATCGGCGGCCGTTCTCCTTTGGAACATACTGAAGGTGTAAGATAACGTATCTTTGGTTTTTAATCATTAGATCACACACACATTCACAACACTCTCATTCATACTTCCAGACTCTGGGGAAGATGGGGATTTATCTTGGTCAGAGAAAAATCCCCACCCCCACCGCCGGGAATCGAACCCGGGACCCCTAGCACGGCAGGCAGGTGCTCTACCGACTGAGCTACGGGGCCAGTCAAGTACGGTTTTATTTACATAGCCATGAACACTTAATCCAAACTTTCTTAAAAGCTGTAGGAGATGAGTGGTGGTACAGGAACATTATTTCTAACATCTTTTATGATGAAGAAATATAATAATTTGTATAAGAAATTTATGCACTTGAATTTGAGGTGCTATAAAATTAAAATACCATCTCTATTGCCAAAAGATGTGCTTTGAAATTGGTAAGAAAATTCCCACTAGGCCGACCACATGTCCAAACAAAGGCTCAGTGGTACATGAAAGAATAACTTTTAACTTTCATAATCATTTAGGGTCTCTTTTACAATAGTTTGCAGGAATACATGCTCTAAGTTGGCACTATTGCCATTACTAAACCAGAATCCATTATCAGATACAATGCTGTGATTGTTAATTGAGGTGCGTTCCTGTCATGAACTATGAGCTGATGGACAGACAGAATACAGTTTCTATAAACTCTTTGAGCTCTCTTTGTACAGTAGAATGTCAATTATCTGACTGAGTTCTGATAGCATATTGTGTACTTGTTAAAAACCAGAGTTGTTCCAAAAGATTGATGTAATCTTTTCCAATATTTCACAAAAGTCTTATTTCACTCATACAGCATAAGCAAATGGATGAATGGTGCTTCAGAATGCCTTTGAGACTAAACAATTAACTTAATTACGGGGTAATTATGCCTCTTTATGTTTAAGAGCATAGAGTTGTTTCCAATTCTGGAAATCCAAGACAAAATGATGCATTAAAATTTGGTCAAGTGTTTCAGCATTTAATTAGTTCGTTTTAAAAATAATCACTATCCTTCCAAAGTACTCATATTTTTACTTTCCTATTATCTACCTATAGTATGTAAGAAGTATTACATTCCATCTAAAAATTTGATATTCAGGTTTAACTGAAAATGCTCATTTTGGTGTATAACTAACTTACATCATACAAAGAGGTATTTTTAGAAAAAGGTCCATGTGTGATGAAGAGATAGTGTAATACCCAACTGAGACACCCCAAACCTAAAAACATTTTTGAGAGTGGCCAATGAGTTTATTGCAAAAAATAAGTTCAACATCTATGGATTAGACAAAGATTTTCAAAAACATCACCCATCTCATGTACTCCTTACATCAAAAGATTTTCATTATTTTATGTTTTCTCAAAAATGATTGTAATGATTTTTTTAAAATGCCCCATATTTAATATATCTCTATGAATATCTTGTAAACTTCCCATATTTGATAAACTGTTTTAATTTTTATAATAAGGAAATCCTAACAGAAAAAATGAAACTTACTATACTTAAAATCAAGAGGGATTGTTCAGGCAGTTTTGTCTGTGGCCCACATTCAGGAGCCTTGGGTTCGGTTCCCATGGTTGGCCTAACTGAACCATGGATTTTTTTGGGGTTTCCCCAGGTTGCCAGGTGAATGCTGGGTAGGTTAATTACAACCCAAACTTCCTGTCCTTCCATTTCACATCATCTATCATCTGGTGGTCCCTTTCAGGGTAGAATGTTGGCAGGAGTCTCAGTACTGCTTGGCAGGATGATATACATCTGGTAAGACCTTCGTCCTCTGGTGCGACAGTCTCCGGTCTTGGAGCTGGCTTAGTGGGCCATTTAAGGAGGGTGGTTGTGTAAGCCAGATGGGAGTATTCCCAGCTATGGCATGGTGGCCTCCGGTCTCCAAGCCGGACTGTGGACTGCTTTAGGGCTGCATTAATAGGGATACTGGCTGTACTGGACTGTTGGCCAGTTTAAAGCTGGTACCTTGCCCTTTATACTGTTACCCTGGCGGTAGACTCGCGAAGCCGATGAATAAATGATGGCCGGTGGAGATTCGGGAAACTTCGGGGCCGATCGTTACCGGAAGCGAGAGACAGTTGAGAGTAGTGTTTGAAAAATAAACAGTTTTTAGGTGATCTAGCAATTTGTGATGGTGAACGGTGTATTGCTAGGAAAATAAAGTGTAATTTTTGTGTTTGTAACCTCGACTTGTTATTTCACGAACCCACAAAGTCACAACTGGTGTCAGAAGTGGAACATACGACAATGGAAGCTGCATTGGCAAAGATTTTAGAGAAAATGGAAGAAATGAAGACGGCAAATGAAAACCTCGCTGCAAAAACAGAAGCGGCAAATAACAACCTGGCCGCGGAAATAACAGCGAAGACGGAAGCGGCAAATAACAACTTGGCCACGACAATGACCCCAAGGATGGCCGAACTGACCACAGAAATGACGGCAGCGAACGACAGCCTGGCCACGGAGATGAAAGCGGCAAACGAGGCCCTTGCCGTGAAGTTTGAAGAACAGTTGGCCGGCGTGAGGGATAACGTGACGGAGCTGGGCAAGCGGATGGGTCAAGTGGACGAGTGCGTCGAGGACCTGGCGAGCCGCGTTGACGACCTGGAGGGAAAGGCCGACAGCAGCGTCAATTCCCTGAACGCTATAGTAGAGGACGTCGTCGGCAGGAAACTGAAGGATTTGAAGGCCGACGCGCCGGGACGCGACACAATATTTGCGCGCGTCAAACCGCCGAAATATGACGGCGCGTCAACATTTGAGGTCTTCCGCCGCCAGTTCGACACAGTGGCCAAGCACAACAGATGGTCACCGGAGGAGGAGGTCACACAGCTAATAGCCAGCCTCCAGGGACGGGCCGCGGAAGTCCTAAACGCGGTGCAGACAACGGCGGCGCCCTGGGACATCTGAGAGGCCCTGGGGAATCGTTTCGGGAACCACCGCTTAGCCGCAGCGTACCGCAGCCAACTAAAGGCAAGGTCACAGCAGCCGGGGGAGACGCTGCAGGAATTCGCCATAGCGATTGAGCAGCTAGCTAGCAAGGCCTTGGTTGACCTGCCACTGGAGTTCGTATCCCGGGAAGCCGCCTACAACTTTGTCGACGGGGTACGGGACACGGAGATTCGTCAGCGCCTAATGCTCGGCGATTATAAAACCATCCACGAGGCGCTCTCAGCGGCATTAAGGATGGAGGCGGCCAAGGTAGCATCTATCCCGACGTCGAGTGTGTGGTGTTTTAGGGCCCGTCGACAACAAGGTCATTTGGGCCTATCCCGACGTCTAGAACGAGCAGTGTCCGCTACGCCGGAGACAGAAGACCAGCTGTGGGACGCCGGCGAACACCTAGTGGCCTGTGTTGGGGGTGTGGACAGCCCGGACACCTGCGGAGAGACTGCCCACACCAGGAAGAGCAGCCGGAAAACGAGTAAGGGCCGTCGTGGAGAGGGGCACGTCGGCGCCATCACCACCATCCCCTCGAGTGACAATCCGCGCCGTCAGCCGGCGGATGGATGACAACCTCATCGCGGACGGTTGGGTAAGAGGAAAGCCGTGCCGCGTGCTGGTGGACACTGGGGCAGCCGTGACCATCAACAGACCTGATTTGGCAAAGGGTTTGCCGATGAGGAAGCCGAGCCGACCATACGAGCTTGTGACGGCATCGGGCGACACCATGCCTATGGAGAAGGAGGCCCTGCTGGAGCTGACCTTGGGACGGAGTGCCGTACATCTGTGGGTGTTCGTCGCGAAGGTGGCTGAGGAGGTGATTCTGGGACTGGATGCCCTCAGGAGCCACGAGGCGACGGTCGACGTCGGCAGGAAGGTCCTGAGGCTCAATGGAGAAGAGGATATACTCTGTCAACCAGAAGAGCGCCTTGGAATTTGCAGGGTCATCTTGAACGAAGACGTGGTTGTCCCCGCGAGGAGCGAGGTGATGGTGACGGCGCGACCGGAAGGCCAGACAGCACGTTGGGTCCAGAGGCAGCAGGAGTACGACTTCACCTCGGAACATCGCAGAGGGAAGAGTCACGGTAACGCGGACGCTATGTCCCGAGGACCCTGTCCAGAAGAGTGCGGTCAATGCACAAGAGTGGAGGGGAAGGAGCGTGCCGCAGCAGTTCGAGTAGTCACGGCAGTGCCTGCGGATGGCTGGGATAGTGCAGGCCTGAGGAGAGAGCAGCTGGCGGACGCAGACTTGGGGCCACTCTTGAGGGATGTGGAGAACCTGGTGGACCACCTCCACAACATGCACGAGATGGCTCGCCAGAACATCCAGAAGGCGAGCGACCGCATGAAAACCCGATACGACAGGCAAGCCAACAGCCAAGGGTTCCAGCAAGGTGACCTGGTCTACCAAGGGACGCTGCCCGAAGCTTCAGCAGCCATGGCAAGGACCGTACCGTGTGGTGAAGAGGATTAACGACGTGGTCTACCGCATCCAGAAGGTGCCCCGAGGAAAGATGTTGGTGGTACGCCTGGATCGTCTGGCCCGCTACGAAGGCGCTGTTCGGGACGACCAGCCTTGAGGAGGGAGCAGTGTTACCCTGGCGGTAGACTCGCGAAGCCGATGAATAAATGATGGCCGGTGGAGATTCGGGAAACTTCGGGGCCGATCGTTACCGGAAACGAGAGACAGTTGAGAGTAGTGTTTGAAAAATAAACAGTTTTTAGTTGATCTAGCAATTTGTGATGGTGAACGGTGTATTGCTAGGAAAATAAAGTGTATTTTTTGTGTTTGTAACCTTGACTTGTTATTTCACGAACCCACAAAGTCACAATACTGTCATGACTCCTTGGGGTTGGCTGCTCTCTGTCCCCTCTCACCTCATCTTTCCTCTTGGGATGCCCCACTTGGGGCATAGATACAAAAGATCTGTCTGGTTGACATGCCAAATCCCCTCCGTTGAATTCTATCCTATCCTATTCTACTATATTTAAAGTACACAATTTGTGTGATTTTGTTTTCATATCACTAGCAGTTTTTTAAATATTCCTGTTGCAAGTTTAGAACTTTCCTAAGCACTATCTAATAGGCATGCTTGTAAGTGTGCAATTATTACTTTTTACCTTCCTTTCTTTCCTTTCCATCACGGGAGCTGGTTACCATAAATAAAATAGTTGAGGGTGTTTCTGCATCATAAAATTTTCTTAATTTAAAACATTTTTTAAAAGATGGTAATTTAAAATAAGAAAATAATTTTTATATGTACAATTTATATTGACATTTTCATTATTAGAGAATGTTTCTGTGAATACATCACATCAGAAATTCATTCCGATAATGAAACATTTTATGTTTTTGAGGTCAAGAATGGTTTCATATTTCAGCAGTTGATGTTAAAGCCACTACAATATGATGCAATCAAGTGATTTAATTTGTGAAATATTCATATCACCTGTGGTTTTAATCAAATAATTTCATGAGCAGTTAGCACTAATCTCAAAACTTATGATATTGCTGATGATAATTGACTTTCTAATGCACAGTTATCAATTGGAAGTGCTAAGTAACATACTGTTATAATTTGGCATCAAACTCAATACTGTATACATTCTGCAGTTTGTTTAGCAAAGGATGTATATTTGTCTTGCAGCTGATGAATGCACTTTGCTTCTGATACTCCAGGTACTTTCTTACAAAGTCTTTGTTCATTTCTGTTATTTCTTTGTGATTTAAAAACTCTTCTATCTGAAACAAGAAATAAGCTTGTTACAAACCTTCACTAATATGGCAACAACTACATAAAAACCTTGTTTATTCAAATTAAGTAGGACTGGGGGTAACCTTGATAATTTGGAAACAAACTATTAAATTAACTGATGTTTGGAGGAATTTAGTAATATGATGTCCAAATAAATGAATAAAACTGTTTTTTTAAGTTTTGAGGGACTAGTTTCAGGAGCCGTTGCTTTCATTTTCACCTTAAAGGTTCAACTGTTATTGGTAGTAGATTCATGCAGTCTTCTCTCTGCTGGTGAAACAATGAACATCTTATTATTAATTTTTAGATGAGTCGTATTTATTACACATCTGCTTCACTTTCGTACCTATTTTGAGGACGTGTTTCGCAAATCATCGTTTGCATCTACGGCTCTTATGCGACTCATAAGAGCATAAGAGCCGTAGATGCAAACGATGATTTGCGAAACATGTCCTCAAAATAGGTACGAAAGTGAAGCAGATGTGTAATAAATACGACTCATCTAAAAATTAATAATTTTTCGCTTCACTGTGGTGTTCCAATACAGTTAAATCTCGATATAATGAACATCTTGATTACAGTTAAACCACTGTTCTGCTGTGGAGTAATGCCACAGGACAGCTGCATATTACACATTTCATCATAAGCAGAGCTGCAGAAAAGCAGAACTACCACAGAAATAAACAATTTCCAGACCTATGTTCACATAACATTTTTTTTTTATCCTCTGCGAATATATCGAAGAAATGTTTTCCCAAAGTTTTGACACAGCTTTTTGTTACACCCTATATATATAAATATTCAATTAACTAACTTTTCTTATTTTAGTTAATTGATGGAAATTAATCATTTTTTCACACTAGCCGAATATAGGCTAAGGTCTTTGATAGAGTCAACATGAAAAATTCAATGCCATGGCTGGGATTTAAACCTGGATCTCCTGGTTTGGTTTGATCCCAGGCGACCGCAAAGTGAGATTTGTGGTGGACAACACGGCGCTGGGGCGGGTTTTCTCCAGGACCTCCGGTTTCCCCCGCCATCTCATTCCACCGGTGCTCCATCTTCATCTCACGTATCATCAGTGTCACCGCCTGCGGTGCCGTATGTAGTAAAAGTGGGCATTAAACACTACACATTTCATTTATCCTGGTTTCCACCCAGTCGCTCTAACCCAGTGAGCTACAATGGTCAATGTGCCGTCCCATTAAATTCTCCGTCTAGTTATTACTAAATAAGGCAACTGCTATTATGTACACAAAATACTTCCTTATGATCTATTTTATCTCCTTAATATTGTTATCTCATATTTAATTTTAACAATATTTATTAAGTTAGTTCATTTTTGTAATCCTCAGTTTCCTCTCTTTACTTTAATTTCTTCACATTCAGAATGACAGGTCAATAATTATTATCTTTTATCTAAATATATTCTTTCTTTTAAACCTTTCAATTTTACTACCCCTGTTTTATCCCAAGTATCTTCTTTCCCCATTCTAACACTAAATTCCTGTAAATGTCCAGTGACTTTTTGTTACTAAAACCACCATTTTAATATCAATTATTTCACAGAAATAAAGTTAAATCATATCTTTGAGATGCTCTGTGTCAAATATACAAACCTGCATCCACTGGCAGGCCAAGATCTCCTGCTCACATTTCTGTATGTTGGTGGAAGTTGCTTTCAGGCTTACAACAAAGTAGATGTCTGAACAGTTGAACTTTCCTCCATGTGTATGTCGAAATGAGACAAGAGATTGAAACTCTGTGTTTATACTTGTTTCTTCTAGCACCTCCCTTTTGGCAGCTTCACTTAGGTCTTCACCTGCAGGTGTACCAACATTCAGGACATTATTATCTGTTTCATAAATAATAATTATTTGCATTTTATTTACTTTAATAACAAATTATTTTTAAACTTAAAATTTGCACAATGGCTATATGCATTGATTTTCTAGTCAATGGTTGGATGTAAAGGGCCAAGGTATGAAACCATATCATTAGTGTAGGTATAGAACTGTGGTATCTAGGGGAACATATACATTATCGTAAAAATGAATTATTCTGATAGTGATATACACAAGTATAACAATTTGTAACTTAAAACTTCACTTATCTTATAAGAAATTATGACACTTTTCTTATAAATTGTCTGGGATCGCGATTTCATGGAAATTCTTCCACATCGTCAGCCAGAGCCAACAAAACTGTCATCATTGTTACAAACGCTAGATGTTAATATGTTCTTGTTAGTACTACCAAAATCTGAAAGTGAAACAAATTTAAAAACAGAATCGACGTCTGGTATTTCAAAATTCATTACATATTAACATCTAGCATTTGTTAGCATCTAGCAACAGTTTTGCTGGTTCCAGCTGACAATGTGGAAGAATTTCCATGAAATTGCGATCCCAAACAATTTAGAAGAAAAGTGTCATCATTTCTTATAAGATAAGTGAAGTTTTAAGTTACAAATTGCTATATTTGTTTGCTTCACTGTTAATAGCTTCATATTTTACGTATCTGATAGTGATGTTGAATTTGCAACAAATGCTGCTATTAATTTAATAATACCAGATAAACCTCGAAACAGATATTGCGAGAATATTACAATAAATGTATACAACAAATAAATATTAACTTTGATTTGCTTTAGTTTCATTGTGCATATACATGAAATTAATTTTAACTTTACTGCACTGAATGCAATAAAGTAGGCCATAAAGTTCCTTTGATTTTGTAATGTTTCATTGTATACAATCAAGTAGATAAACATTATTTCATACTTCCCAACTTTTGTGATTAGTCAATAAAATTTACAGAAGAGACTTCTTTAATTTACAGAAAGGAGGGAATTTTGACAGCGGATTCACAATGTTAACAGATTTTTACCATGGACATAAAAAAGCATTAAATTCTATTGTATTCTATTATAACTTAAGATTTTAGACTGAATGTAGTGTGCTAATGGGTATATAATGTTGTTAGGAGGCCAGAGCTTATCTGTGTGTCTATCCTTCCTGACAATCATGGTCCCCTTTTAATTTCAGAAACTATTTGTAGTTGGTTTATTAATACTCGTCACTTACTTATTTATATTTATGAGAGACTAGTTTCAAAGACATTCGCCTCCATTTTCAATCTCTTTCCAACTGGCATCTGTTGTCTGCTCTCTCTGGTGGTGGAACTATGAACTTCTTTGTCAAATTATCTACTGGTGGGATTTCAAAGTTCATTACGCGATCCTTATTTTTCCATATGAATATGTTCTCCCATGTTGTCAATTTATTTTGGTTTATCACTCCTTTTAATAATTTTGGATTTGGATCAATGTCATGGTTTTCATTCCAAAAGTGAAATGCTACTGCTGACTTATCTTCTTGTTTCAATCTGATGTTTCGAAAGTGCTCTTTGACTCTGGTTTTTAGATTTCTTTTAGTTTGACCTATGTAGCATTTTTCACAATTCTTACAACTTATCTGGTATATTCCGGATCTGTTAACTGATGGGATTTCATCTTTTGTTTTTGAATTTAGCAATTTTAAAATTGAGTGTCTATTAGTAGGTGCCAAGGTGATATTTTGTTCCTTGAAGATCTTTTTAAATTTATTAAATGTTTTTGGGTGATATGTGAATTAACTGAATATGCTGTTGCTTTCTTTTTCTTTTGTAAATGTGGTTGCTTCCTTAATGGTTTTCTTTAGTTTAGCTTTTCTAATTTTCTTCAACACCAAACTTTTGTTGTATCCATTTTCCTCTGCTATGTGTAGTATTGTTTTTTGTTCTTTGAAATATTCTTCTTTTTCCATGGGTATTAATAAACCAACTACAAATAGTTTCTGAAATTAATTTTGACGTCACTGTCACTAAATTCCTCCAAACATATATATCCCCTTTTAATGCTTGTAGAGATTTCTAGTAATCAGAAATAAACGATTGTGAATGCTTGTTATGGACTATATGAATTGTAAAGTGTACTCCCTCACATAAATTGTTTATTTTACATGGCTGTGAGGTTTTTCCAATTCCTTGATAGGTTGTTATGAAACAAAATATGCTAGAAATAAAAATCTATGTACTGTCTGCAAAATAGTTTTCTTTGCTTTAATATGTTTATTGTGATACTAGAAAGAATTTCTGCAGCCCTGTTATTTGTGTTTTTGTAAGTTCTTGAAAAGGTTATGTTAAATAGATTAACATCGTTTTTTAAATTATATGGCATCTCTTAACATTTTCGGTAGGAAAATATAATTAACATTGCAATGTTTTCGTTTATTGACAATATTCTCCAAGCCATAGAAAATAAGCATCAATCTTTGGGATCTTTTATTGACTTTAAAAAAGCTTTTGACCTAATCATGCTAACCTTCTCAAAAAGTTAATTGCCAAAAGAGCACAAACATTTTCATGAGCCAACTAGAATTACAAGTCACAAGAGCTTTTTCCCCCACATCTTCAAGGCGTAGTACCATTACGTGAATATTGTATTTGGCCATTGTTCTGAAAAAGTTCTTACAAGATTCCTTGAAGCTATTGAATCTATAACACCAATCCATGTGGTTCATAATGTAAACTGAAGAGAAAGACTATTTACATTCCCTTTACTTAAAAATTCTTTAAGAACACCAACTTCTAACTTTTGACATCTACGGATAACTAACAGGGCATCTTATTTAAAGATATTCAATAGCAAGCTTTCAATAGGTTTATAGACTGGTAAACATTCCCATGTATTCCATAAGGAATACAGAGAAGAATGTAAACATATCCTCATAGCTGCAGCTAATGATGTTTACAACAAAGATTCTTCTTCTTTTTCTATCCCTTATGTCTTTAGGTGTTAGGTTGAGGAGCAGAAACTCTGGATCAGATAGAGTACCCAGGATGGGTGATCAGCCCAATGCCTGGAATGAGAATGAGAGAAGTAGATGACAGAATGAGGGTAAAATGAATGAAAGGAAAGATAATGGGAGTAATTGGTGGAATGACATCAAGGGAAACTGGAGAACTTAGAGAAAACCCACCCCTGCGCTGTGTTGTCCACCAAAAATCTCACATGGACTGGGACTGAACCCGGGCTCTTTGGTGAAAGTCAAGCAGTCTAACCACTCAACCATGGTGCAGCCACAACAAAGACTCAATGGATAGAAAGTACAAAAGAGAGAAACAACTTAAGAAACCACAAAACTGACCCAACAAAAAGAACAACAATACAGGTAATTTACATATTATATATTATCCAAGAGTACATCATAAATTCAGCAAGATTTTCAAGACATGGAAGATAGCTTTGGTTCTAAAAAACAATTACAGTGCTCAAAATGTGCTTTGTCAAATAAGAATAATCTAGCATATAACAACATAACATCAGGCATTTATTTAATTGCTCCGATTGCAACCAAAAAAAAAAAAAAAAATACAATGGACAAACAAAATGAGACCTAACCACCATATTGAAAGAACACATGAGAGAATAAAATACAAACACACTGAAAAACTTGCATCAGCTTATTATTTCTGGTCTAGCAATTATGAAATTATACCAAATATCAAATTATTCAAAGCTTTCAGTATCATAGCTTAAATACATGCTTGAGAAAACATATATTAGAGCATAAAGATGATCAAAATTATGATTTGCTGCCAAAGAACAATGTTTGGAAGTTTGCTTCGTATTCCCCAGGCAAAACTGTCAACAGCATCAGGAATCAGTTGCACATATGCCTTCACTGGGGACAAGTCCTTAGTCCTTGAACATGTTCAGGTAGTTCTTTTAGTTAAAATATTTAGTGTTTTTAAGCCAACTCATCTTTATAAATTACCAAGACTGTTTTATCAGTAAAAGATAAAAATTTTCTGAACATACTTATAATTTATCCATCCAAGAAGTAAATAAAGAAAGGTTTCTTGGTATTTGGATTGATCAAATATATCTTGGAGTACTCATATTATACATATACGGTATGCGCCAAAATATACAGTACTCATTATCTTAGTTAATTGATGGAAATTAATCATTTCTTCACACTAGCCGTATATAGGCTAAAGTTGTTGATAGAGTCAACATGAAAAATTCAATGCCATGGCTGGGATTTGAACCACGGATCTCCTGGTTTCCATCCAGTCGCTCTAACCCATTGAGCTACCATGGCCAATGTGCCATCCTGACATTAAATTCTCCATTTGACTTACGATAGTAAGTCGCCACAAACCGTATATCTCGAATGCAAGAGTCCCTAGTGGTCTACCGGGGAAATAAATGAGTCAAATGGAGAATTTAATGTCAGAACAGCACCTTGGCCATGGTAACTCAATGGGTTAGAGCGACTGGACGGAAACCAGGAGATCCGTGGTTCAAATCCCGGCCATGGCATTGAATTTTTCATGTTGACTATCTATCAACAACCTTAGCCTATATACGACTAGTGTGAAGAAATGATTAATTTCCATCAATTAACTAAAATAATAAGAGTTAAATGATGAAGCCTGGGACTCAAGTACTTACGATAGTAAGTCACCACAAACTGTATATCTCGAATGCGAGAGACCCTAGTGGTCTACTGGGGAAATATATGAGTCAAATGGAGAATTTAATGTCAGGACGGCACGTTGGCCATGGTAGCTCAATGGGTTAGAGCGACTGGACGGAAACCTGGAGATCCGTGGTTCAAATCCCGGCCATGGCATTGAATTTTTCATGTTGACTCTATCTATATACAGTACTCATTTTCATACAGTGCACATGCACACGTCTGAGCGTCTGCATGTTGTTACATCGCCATGATGTATAGTTGTGTAAAGAACATTGTGCTATGTGATTAGAAGTGACAATGTGTCTCGTAATGGAGGAAAAAATGTTTATAGTGGAGTATTATTTTCGCTCGTACTGAAACGGTTATCAAGGGGGCCGAGTTCAAAGTTAGTGGCGGAACAACATCGTGAACACTCCAATAAGCCAGCACCTAGCAAAACAGTTATGCTATCTGTTGTTAAAAAATTCTGTTGCACGGGTAGTGTATTGTGTCAATGCAAGGGAAGGTCTGGTAGGCCAGTAGCTCTGTCCACAAATGAAAATAATGGACGTGTACTCAATCAGATGTTGCAGTCTCCAAAGCGAAGTCATCAGCGAACATCCCTGAAATTAAACATTAGCAATACATCATTTCAATGATTGTTTAAAGACATAGATGAATTTCCATATTGAATACAGGTTGGGCACTGACTGACGGAGCACGATAGGCATATTAGGGTAGAATATCATGCACAATTTTTGGCCAGGGTGTACGAGGATCCAGATTTCTTGTTCAATGTGTGATTCTGCGACGAAAGTCACATTCACTTGGACGGTTTTACCAATCGCCAAATAGCTCGCAATCTTGGTTTCGAGATGCCAGACACTATGGTCCAGAAACCACTACATGTGTGACGATTTGGATTGTCAGGAAACAGTGTGCTAGGCCCGTATTTCATACAGAATGATGATGTTAACCACGAACGCTATAGAAATAGGAACACGGTGATCAGGCCATTTATTCAGGATTTAAGAAGGTATTGTTGTGTCAGGAACATGCAGATGAATAGACAGTGGTTCAACAAGATGGGACAACCTGCCACATCCCTCGACAGTCTATGGCTATGCTGTAAAAAACCTTTCCAGGACAAGTAATTTCCCACGGGGCTGAGTTCCCCTAACCACTACATTCCCCCAATCTCACACTTGCTGATGCTTACATATGGGGAATGTTAAAGAGGAAAGTTTTCAGTTGTCCCTGTGTCTGTATACGTCTGTATCGTCTTGTTCTTCGGGACTCTGCAGCAACCTGCGTTCCAGAATATGTTGGAAAATCTGCGTGATTGTTATGAACACTGCTTACAATACAGTGGAGCACATTTTGAACATTTTCACTATCATCTCGATACATATGGCAATGAAAATAAGAGTAACATAATTTCCAGTACTTTATATTTTGGCACATACTGTACTTACTTATTTGTGCTACACATTTAGAGTCCTTAGTTAATTTTGTTGCTCTTGAATTTTTGTGATAAGTATATTTTGGCTATGTGAAAACTCACATCTTTTATGCCATACCATTATGAGGTGCATCATCAAAAGTACCTCACGTATTTAAATTTCAAAAGAAAATTATAATAATAATAAAAATGGTATTTGTTTAAAATCCCATTAAGCGCACCATTCAAAAATTAAAAATATTACCTCTTGTTTTTGTGTATATTCTAGAAACTGTGAGTTTTATCCATCAGAATGTAAAATCTGTTAAAGAGAATTCTGATTTTCATATGCATAACACTACAATAGCACACAATTTGCATTTAAATTACCACAGCATTAATAAAAGCCTTAACAGCATTATCTACTGAGGAATTTGTTTATATAATAAATTACCACACACAGTGAAGTCACTAGATAATAAAATCTAAATCAAATAAACTTTTATTTTAGTTAATTGATGTAAATTAATCATTTCTTCATACTAGCCGTACCTGCTATATATTATACTATACTAGGCTTCTCATAAAATGGTGGTCTTCTAGTCTTGAACTATCCTGTGTACAATGAATGTGTTTACTGTAAATAACATTGTTGTAGAGGTTTTCCTAAAATTCTTCTACTATTGTACTAATTGAGTTGTGATTACTTTTCAAGTTATTGCGTTTTGTATATTAAAAAGGAAATACATCTGAAGAAGCAAAACATGCTTGTTACATTACTACATTATTAAGCTTTTACATATTATATTACATTTATTGTATTATATTTTACGATTTCATGAATTTCATATAATTCCAACAGCTAATAAAACTCTAATTCAGATGGAAGGCGTATTACCAAGTTTTCAAAGATTCTTATAACACAAAATTTCCTACTTTTGCATTATTTTTGTATATTTACTACACTGAACATTTTATGCATTCTAAATTTCATGTCATCACAAATTATTACATTTTGCTGGTTGAAGAAAAAATTTACGATTTAAATTTCAAAAAGCTGGCAAATGTGTTTTTATAGGTTCAAGTTTTAATGAAAAGCATGCAGAGTATAAACACGGTGGTAGAGAATTAATAATAATATAATTTCAATGTTCTTTTTAATGTGTATTTATATATCTTTCTGATTTTGTAGGAAAACAGTATTGAAATAAAACAAGTAGATTTATCGGTTTAAATATTACCAAATTTCTGCCTGCAATGTAAAGATTCCTATTTACCTGGTTCAACATAGCCCCCTGGAAGCTTCCAGAATTTATAAGGTGAATTCTTCTCCTGCACCACAAGTATTCTATTGCTGCTGTCAATTACAATGGCTCCTACACCAAGCATTGTGTGAGCAAACGGAGGAATGTTACAAGTCTCTTGAGGTAACCATTTGTACATTGTGACATGTTGCTTATCTGTGTGATGGAACACAAACTCATTCTGTTCAAATAAATATCACAATTAGCACAACCAACATCTAACAAATTACTCTGCCACAATTACCGAAAACTTGAATACAAATTTTCACATTTAAATTAGAGGTGTAAAAAATGCTTATTTTTCAGTAATCATTTTGAATGTTTGCAGTTCCAAGTAACCATTTCAAAATACAACTGAAAAGACTGAATGAGTATTTGCACATAATTTCCTTTCATGGAAGTGTTGAAAACAGTGTTGTTGTAATAAATTAAATTTAAAGATGAGTCAATTAACGACACTAAACAACACTTACTTTAAAATTTCCTGGAACATGTTTCAGAGTCTATTTTCCCATATTTTCTTTTTATCTTTTGCTGTTTGCAAAGGGGCTTAAGTTTTATCAATTTTCATTTCAATAATTCGTACTCATGGGAATGATTACTTTTATTCTTTTGGTTTATTACAATGTCAACCGGACATCGACTGGTTCTTAGTGGTGTAGCTGGCGATATTTTGCCAGAGGTCTCCTCTGGTGGTGGTTCGAGGAACTTGCTGAGCAAATCTTTTGGGGGATGTCGAAATTGAATACTTTGGTTCTATTTTTTGAAATGAAAATTTGTTCCCATGTGGACAGTTCTTGTTTTCCTGTTGTGAACCAAAAACTACTTAAATACACAACAGGAAATCAAGAACTGTCCACGTGGAAACAAATTTTCATTTCAAAGAATAGAAACAAAGTATTCAATTTCAACATCCCCCAAAAAGATTTGTTCAGCAAGTTCCTCGAACCACCACCAGAGGAGACCTATGACAAAATATCACCATCTACATCACTAAGAACCAGTCAATGTCTGGTTGACAATGGAGGAAAATAGCCTCTGAAACATGTTTTGAGATATTTAAAAGTGTTATTGAGCGTCATTAATCAACTTTAAATTTGCACATAATCCTAACAGTAAGATACTCTTGGTCTCCTTACTTCTCTCCCTTCTGCCATCCATACATGAAATTATAACAATATTTACTGTTCACTTAATTCATATTAACATACTGGACTGTGACTTTTGTTGCATACTTATATTTTGTTTATCATATATGAGGGGACCTGTGTTAGGAATGAAGATGTAAGTTCAAATTATTTACTTCTCAACATAGTCCCCTTTAAGGGATATATGCTTCTCCCAACACTCCTGCCATTTTTTAACCCCTCAAAAAAATAAGAATTGTCAAACTCTGCAAAATATGCCTCTGTCTCCATGATGACCTACTCATTTTATCTAAATTTTTCTCCTGTGAGTCCTTTCTTCATGTATGGGTACAGGAGAATATGGGGAGTGTGACAGCAATTCATAAGCCAATTCATGCAGTTTTGGCAGCAGCAATTCCAGATGAATGCGTGGGGCATTATTGTGATGAAACAGAACTTTCTTCTTCGCTATATTGGGCCATGTCTCCTTCAACCTCTTGTCTAATTGTGCTAATAACTCACGGTAGTATGCTCCAGTAATCGTTTTTCCTTTTTCCAAGAAGTCAATGAATGTGACACCCTTCACAACCCAAAAGATCGTCACCATTACTTTTCTGGCAAGCAATCCATTGTTTGATTGTTGCTTGGTTTCCAGGGTATAATGATGAATCCAGGTCTCATCGACAGTGACAAGTCAATGCAAGAAGTCCTTCGGATTTTGCTTAAACAGCTTCAAAGTTGAAAGCCGCACCTACTTGTTGTCCACTGTGAACAAACATGGTACACATTGGGCTGACAACTTTCTCATCTCCAACTTATTATTCAAAATATGAATTACCATTCTCCATACACCTATGGCCTCTGCCGCTTCTTTCATTCAAAGGTCAGCGAGAATCACATCTTGGGACTTTTTCAATGACTCCTTCAGTAACCACATCTGGTTGCTCCTAATCAAAAACAGATGTTCGACCATTTTAAATTCAGGAGAAAGGACTCCATCAACAGCATCCAATATTAATGTGCAATTATGTCTTCCTCCGTAATCAGTTTATAACCTCTGGCACTGTCCATTCGAAACAAATTGTCAATGTCTTCTTCATCAACATCACAACAGCTATCAATATTTTAAAAAATTCTTCCACACTTACACACATATATATCTTCAATCTTGGTTTTCTAGCAAGTCACATACACCAGGCCACAAATTTTTCCATAACTTTATCAAAAGTTTCTCTTTCAACTTGGTCCCAAGCAGGTAGGGTGAGTGCAACGAATTCGCCCACTTTCAAGAGAATTCAAGTAATATACCTACTGAGAATAGCAATTTACTGTCTGTAAAACAAGTCTTTATTACTATGCTAAATAATATAATTTTCTTCATCAAAACTGGTCCGGGTTAAAGAGGTCCAAGTTAATGAGGTTTTACTGTACATGTAAGATGATGATGATGATGATTCCCTTTGATAATTAACAGGTTCAGTTTTTGCTGGGGAGAATGAAAGGCTACAGTTGAGGCATTATTGTTACTTTCTCTGCGTTGAGACCGTTCGCTAGTAGAATCATCCTGTATGTTAAAAGTCACTTTGTAGAGAGATTCAGAGCTAAAGGATGGGCTTCTATGTTAAAGTTTTACTGTATGTTCTGCCACTATTTTTCTCCTGTGTACTTCAGTGACTAGTTCCGTAAATATTACGGAGCATGGAAATAGCTGATCATATTTTAAAGTACATTTATATGATTTATCATTTTCGAAAAGCAAATAATTACATACTTTTGGTAGCTTTTTAAATTTCGGTATTTATAGGAAATCAACTCACACTGATAATTATAATTACATAAAAAATAAAACTTTCAACCCTTTTTAACACAAATTTTTTGTTTTTAATAGTTTGATTTACAGGTTTGATTTACAGCCCTAATTAAGGAGGAATTTAATACAGAATATAAACACATTATTAACACTGCTTTAATTAATGGTTATTAATAAAGATTTTATACACATAAGGATAGAAAGATTTAAATATAAAATGATGCAAATGATATTTCCACCCTTAAAAAGGTAAAAGAAATAAAAGTAAACAACACTGGTGTTTCATTTGTGGTTATACCATTTAATAAATATCCTGATGATGGGAGTGATGCACACTCCCGAAATGTCAAAAAGTTTTCAAAGAAGTTGGTATAATAGTGGCACCTCAAAATAAATACAGCACAAAAAGTCATTTTTCTAAAAAAAGACAATATTTCAAATAACAAAAAATCTTGCATTTATCAAGTTAACTGTTTAGAGTGCGATCAGATTTACATCAGTAGGACCAAATGTAATTAAGAAACTGGAGCGAAGGAACATTTCAGATATACTAAATATAAACGTGTGGATAAGTCGGCAGTGGCTGATCATGCTTGGTCATCTAAACTTGAAATAAATCCAGAAGTTAAATTATTAAAACAATTGAATGGGCCGATAGATTTAATGGTTTGGGAGAAAATATTTATTTTGAAATATAAAAATACTTAATGAATTTTGAAATCCCGCCAATAGGTGTCATCAATAAGGTTGTGTTGGCCCCAGTAGATGGCAGTAGGATAGCCAACTATCCGTCAACTTCTGGAACTAACCAAAAGGTTATTCACTTTGCTGGCTGAGGATGTGACAAAGACATCACGACACTGGTCCTAGTGGATTTTACAAAACAGATAAATGATTAAATGAAGGTGTTACCAAGTGTTGTAGTTTATTCATAATACTGGATTGCTTCACTGTCAGTAGCTTAAATTTTTTACAAACATTTTAGCTATCTCTTACAGTTTACCATTTATGCAAAAGATATCCAGAACAACTTCTGAGGATGTGTGATCTTGGCTTCCGGTGAAGGCCGCGTCATCTTGGTCGAAATTTCGACCAAGATGACGCGGCCTTCACCGGAAGCCAAGATCACACATCAAGACACATGCCGTGGAAGCCTACGCATCCAACTTCTGAGGATGTTGCCAGAAAATTCAGAACAAAGATTTAATGTCACTAAAATATCTTAAACATGTGGTATTTTAACCAAAATTGTTACAGCTATTTTTGAAATAATCAAAATTTAAAAAAAAAAAAAAAAAGTTACATGTAAAACATGGCCTGGGATGGAAGACCTTTTTTTTTTTTTTTTTTTTTTTTTTTTTTGTGTTACATCCTTGGACGGTATTAATTGTAAATATCAAGTGTGGTATTGAATTAACTTTTTGAGTTATAATGTTTACACACATTTGAATTCAGGGAGTCTCGGAACATGTATTTTTGGTAGATTTTTCCCCTACTTATATATATAATAGAGAAAGTAAAAATGACTTCATCAGTTTATCAATTATCTTAAATAATCACATATTGAATTTTTTGTGTACCCTGAAGGAATGTTGTGTAATTTATGTAACTGGTAAAGCTCCAAAAGAATACAGGTCTGCTAAAAGGAAATTTCTCAAAATTGTATTAATTTTGTTTGAACTGTTCAATACTTTATCATACCTACAATATTTTAATTACAAAGTCAGCATTCTTCTGTTTTTTGCAATTTTACAGAAAGAGTAAAGCCAGCATAATAAACCCACTTTTTAATTATTTGACTATCATTTCAGCCTTTTGTATCTCTCTTGTATCTGTAATGAAATGTGTAACCAAACTTCCTGCTTATGTATATCTTGATTAACATAAAATAGATACAAAAACAATATTTTGTAAGAAAGGTTTGTACAAGAGTGGTTGAAGAAAATAATACTCAACTTCTTTTATAACTCCTGCTATCTTATCCTCACAAGCGCTACAAAATGTGCATGACTGATATTATCTAAATGGCATTCTTTCAATCATTAACACTAAGTAGAAAGAGAAATATTTTGTGTGAACATTCTGCAACTGAATACAGAGAAGCTTGTGTGACTGTTACTGATCACACCTTTCTGTTTTGTTCTGTTACAAGTAATTCCATTCCAGAAGAAAATTATTTTGTGAAAAAAATGGAAACAGGAACTGATTTATTAATACCTTTGCAAGCTCTGGCACCCAGTCTGCATGTTCTAGTGACACCCTGAACCATATGCCTCGTCTTTTGTTTTGTGTCCAGTGTGCAAGGGATGCTGCAACATACAATCGTTTTAAAAAGAAAAGAAAAATGGAATCTGAACTGAAGTAAAGTATAGTGTGATCCATATTTACCTGAACCATTTCAATATGCCATAATTTCCCTTTGAAAGTTCGTAGAATGTAGAAATTTGTTTTAATGATCTTACTGGCTCTGGGAGAATTGACAACACTGACAATTGTTGACAGTTGACAGTCTTAAATGTGCCATTTTCTTTGATACGACTGTAGACACTGAAGTTTATATGAGTATCTTCAATACATTTGTAGAGCAACTGGATGATATCAAATTCAGAGAAGGTTATTTCCATACATCTAATGACACCATGGAACTTGTAACCAGTTTCTTTGATAATCAAATAATCTCAAAAGGTCTGTGGACCCCCCCCCCCCCAAATCACCTGACCTAACCTCACTGGATTCTTTCTTGTGGGGGAATCTAAAAAACAGTTTACAAGAATAGGCCACGGACAATCGATGTTCTCAAGGAATCCATTTGAACCGAAATAAGTAACATTGGCGAGATACTCTCCATAAAACTTCAGAGAATATGGTGAGACGAGTGCAAACATGTACCTATAGATGCTGGTGGAGTACACTTCCAACATTTACTCTGAGATGTAAAGAGTGTAATGTAATCTTCCAATTGTGTATTATATTCTCCCAAAGTTGCATGTGTGTCCTATTATTGGTTCAAAAGTTATGGCCTATTGAAATGGTTCAGGTTTATATCGATTGCACTGTTCAAGAAGCAAAGAAAGAAACAAGTTACAGTACCTTTCAGTTTACCCACAAATGTTTCAGCATCACAAGGTTCTTCTGATGAATCAACTGTAATGCCACTGAAAGAATCTCCCTTTCCAATGAATACTTCTGCCAATGACATTCTGTAATTAGACAAACAAGTTGTCATATCTGCAGAGTATGGAGATCATACTTCATAAACTCATAAGGTAACTTTTTAGAATATGTTGTTAAGACAAACAGAAACAGAGAGATAACAGCAATAAAGCAAACTGTTGATCCTAAAGATGGTAAAATATTGGGGGTAACCGTATTACCATTATTTTGGAGTTAAGGTGGCAGCATATTGTTCTCACAATCCATAAGGATTAAAAATATAACATTTATTTTTGAACTTCATAGTTTGAACTGCATATATATTAAGGTCTAAATTGGATAAAATATGTTATTGTGGGCTAAACTGACGAGAAATAATCATAAACACACCAACTTGACAACTTCATTTTATATAACATTTAAGAATGTTTCTGTAATTTAATTAAACTACTTGCATAAACTACTTGCAATGCAGACAAATGCGGGGAAAAAATCAATTACAGATGTTGGGGATATCTACTATTAACCTTTTATCGAATAAGGCATAAACCTAACCTTATTTACTTCTACTAGCATATGTTGGTAACACTTGTTCCTTTAGTAGTCTATAAATTATTGAAGATTTCGAAAATATTAAGTTCAATTATAAATATTATATATCACGCACAATAAGATACGCACTGTTGAGTTGTTCTGAATTAATGCTATTGCTGGAAATCAATCTCCTTTCCAAAATTGTTAAAAATTCAACTTCAAAGTGCTTCAATAATTACCTATTAATTAAATATTCCTTCCCTATATTGCACCGCACTCTTGAAATGTGATAAGTTCTTCTTATCTGGAAGCAAATCTGTATTATATTCATTAAGTACGCGTAAACCTTCAAAGTGTAAAGCTTAACGAATTTATGGCATAGTGACCTTGGATAACGGCATGATTCGGAATTATAGATTTAGGGGAATGCTTGTGAGAGCGTTTGCATTAATTTAAAGTGGACATGCTTATTTGTTAGATACGAAGTCATGCCTTCAGACCAGCTTGATAGTACTAGGGGTCGAAAATGTATCAGGGTAGAACTAGGGAAACATAAACTCTGTTGCTCGCAAATAGCAATGTATCATAAATTTCAGGAAGTGTTTAAAACAAAGCGTAATTTTACTTGCTTTGTTTCTTAATTGCAAAATACCCTCATGCGCAATATACGTTTCATTTTTTTCTCCTCAACAAAGTTTTCGCTCTGTTATTTACCAACTTTGGGTAAAGTTAGCGGTTCTATACGTGTTGAATATCTCATTCAGAATTGGTCATCACAAATACACACTATGAAGAATACATTTATTAATGATTTATGTATTTGCTACAAATTTTAATCCCCTAAGGCATACTTGTCATTTGTTACTCGCGAATATGTCATTTTTCATGAAATAGCTTTGGGCTTTGGTTAACCTGTGAATAAGAAGAGGAAATACCGAGGTTGCCAACGAGCTCCATTAAAAACACCAGACTGACTGTACAATCCCGCCAGAAACCGCCACATTTACAAAACTTTCATCTAAAAACCAGCATAAAAGGCATCGTCTTTATTGCAGTGGCTTAGTAAAAAAAAATTGTCCTGGTGGATTCCCATTTTTTAAACGCTTTATTTAATTTACTACTAATAATAATCTAATCTTCTCTTCTGCTATAAGAAACATTAGTCAAACCTATAACGTCGATAAAAATAAAAGGGTTTTCCGGGGTTTTCCCTTATCCTTAGAGACGAATGTCGGGCAGCTCATTTGAGCACCATTTCACCAATTTCATTGATTGTCCGATATGACTTAGCGTTGGAGGACGTAAATTACAACATTTTCTGAGGAACGCTGGTAGATATAACCGTGGAGAATTAATGTAATAATTAATGCCATACGTTGGCCGTGTTAGATCAGTGGTGAGAGCAACCGGACGGAGACCGGGAGATCCGTGTTCAATATATGTAATATGTAATATTTATTGAGGTACTAAGCTTTTACAATTTTTGGACTGCCCTCTGTTTTGGCCCAGGCCACTGCTACACAGGACAGTCCATTAAGTATGTTTACAGACATGTTACAATATGTATTATTACAGAATAGTCACTTATTATTCCTTCTCTCTTTTTACAGTCCACACCCACTTGTTTTTAACCTTACTTAAAAACTGACCTATGTTATTATAATTTTTACTTAAAACCTTGATTAAGCTGATTCTCCTATTCATTTTTGATATTTGACATTCTTTCCTCCACATCTCTGTTTCCTTACAATCAAACAATATATGTTTTATATCCTCTTTATCTCCACACAATGGGCACTCGTCTTGTGGGTATCCATTTCTTTGACCTCTTAATCTCCATATCCCTGCTCTTAACCATGCTAACCCCTTTCTTTCTTCACTGTTAGTGCTATCTATATACCTCTCCCTCCCCCAACTATTTTTCAATTGAATATAGAAAACAAGTGATCTCTTCTCTGTTATTTGACTAAACAGTTTCTGGATCTCCATGTCTTCAAATCTTATTCTAGCCCCTTTCCAAAAACCTTTATAATTAGTTTCTCTCTTTCTCCAAATATCACCCATACCATTATTTTCCAAATTATTTCGTAAATTACTTACCCATCCTTTATTTGGTAAACTTAGTTCTTGATACTTCAAGCATTGTTTCAGTATATTGCCCTCCTCTAAATTCAATATCCTATACCAATATTTTAGTGCCCTTTCTATAACTAACCCTTTTCTTGGAACTCTCCCCATTTCAATTAGGGCTACTTCATTTGCAGTTGATATTGGCAGCCCTAGAACTTCCTTACAAAACCCCCTGTGTACATAATCTAAAACTTCCCATCCCTTTTCTAGCCCCCACATCTCAATACCATATAGCATTCGTGCCTCAACCACCGAATTATATACCCTTTCTAACCATTTCATTTCCATTTCAGGTGTTTTATACAAACATCCTCTTACAGCTGTCATTGCTGCTTTCCCTTTTGCCAGTGCGCATTTCTTTTGCTTCTCCCATTTTCCTCCTGCATCAATTTTCATTCCTAAGTAATTACATTCACGTACTACTTTATATTCGATTCCCTCTTTGTACCACTTCTCATGTTTACTCAGTTTAGTACCTTTTTTTAAAAACTACAATTTGGGTTTTAGCTCTATTCACCTTTAGGCCCCAAGCTGCACAATATTTATCTATTTCTTGTAAAGATATTTTTAGCCCATTCACAGTAATAGCACCGATCACCAAGTCATCTGCAAACAATAATCCAGGGATTTGTATATTATTAATTACCGGCAAGAAATTATTATTATTGCTTATATTTTTCAATATATCATCTATGAACAATCCGTGTTCAAATCCCGCCTATGGCATTGGATATTTCAGTCTGAATTAACCTGTCCAGAACTTCCTACACACGGCTGGTGTGAAAGAACAATTTAATTTCTATCATGCAGTTTTTTGCTACATCGCCTGCAAAATAATTTTCTAATGGGGAAACTGAAAATGCAATTACCATATTTAGATTACAAAAGAGAGCTATACACACCATACTAAAGATAAGCAAAAGAACTAGTTGCAGAACAATTTTTAAAGAATTAAAAATATTGGCTCTACCTTGCTTGTATATCCAAGAAATAGTAATCTTTGTTAAATTAAATATTCATTTATAGAATTAGAATTTTATTTCATCCTTGGCAACATATACATGTTATGAGACACGTCAAAATGTATAAATACAGTATATACATAAAGTCAAATTAATTGCATACAATATGCACAGTAAGCAGCTTTTCTATGGTTTCATGTGCTATTTACATACACTAATTTACTACAAGAATTGTCATAATATGAATATTGCAGGTTTGTGAATGTACTATGTAAGATGGCCATGGTGGCTCAATGGGTTAGAGCAACTGGACAGAAACCAGGAGACCTGTGGTTCAAATCCTGGCCATGGCATTGAATTTTTCATATTGACTCTATCAAAAACCTTAGCCTATATACGGCTAGAGTGAAGAAATGATTAATTTCCATCAATTAACTAAAATCAAGCCATATGTCTGCTTCAACCCACCAGTTTTTGAAGAAAATGGAGAGAAAAACAGGAATCCATCTATCCCATTTGGCGACATCTTGTCAAATCTCCCGATGCTTCATCATTGGATATTTGTGCTTTGGGTTATTGAAAAGAGCCCTTGGAAGTAGACCATGTATACTGAATGGGCTTGGAAAGTCTGCTAGGAAAACAAATTGAACATTTCATTTCAAATTCTTTCTATAATGTAACAGGAATGAGTTAACATTTCTACATGGTAAACAATGCTACCTAATACTGCCGTAGTTTGCTCAATTCCATAGGTGTATTTTAAGAAGTCCTTGTGCATGTCTAAAGTTGTTACCACAGATCACAGAAAACCCTCCATATTGTCGGTCCTAGTAACTTTCTTTGTTGCAATTGCTTTATTAGCCACTTCATTTGTGTATTTGTCTATGCATTATTATTTCATGTACATTTCCCATTTCTTCATTAATATGTGTGCACAAGAGGATTTCTTTCAGGCTTAGTATCTGTTAACACATCAGCAAACATGTAAGCTGTTTCTTGGTCAGTTGTGACAATTCTGTCACTGCAGTGTAAAAGGCAATATGTACTTTGTCTTTGGTTAGGCATCGCATGATAAACCAAACAATGTTTGTTTGTCAAGACTGCTAGAATGTTTTGCTAGTTGTGCCATTAAATTACCTACTCTTTCCCTGACCTGAGCATTTAGATTTTGAAATCTTTCTGAGTTGATTATGTGTTGAGCTTTCTGTCATTTTCATCTAACATGCTTTCACTCTGCTGTGAGTACTGGTATGTCAAGTGGGAGCTTGGGCCTAAATTGCCTTGGATGATGTAGAAGAATAATTATATTTACAGCAAAATTTAATTGCTTGTTACAGTTGTGTTAACCTATCATATACCTCAACTTGTGTGGCAATGCTTGCCAACAAGAAGTTTCCTGTTACTGTGCATTCAAATAAGTCTCAGTTTGCTTTGTTGTAATTATGCCTGGGTGGTTGTAGTAGTTGTAGCAGTCCCTCTAGGGTAATTGTTAAAAGTATTTGATTTAAGGACATTATTTTTAATGCTTAAGTTAATCTTTTTCTTTCTAGTCTAGAAATAAGAAAGATATTATATTTTAGTTATTTTCAATCAGTACTTGCATATGGTATAATTCTATGGGGTAATGGTTCTGGGTGGGAAAAAGTATTTAGATTTCAGAAAAAGATAATAAGGGTAATGATGCATGTAGATTATAGAGGGTCATGTAGACCATTATTTAAAAAATTAGGAATACTTACACAGCCATCATTATATTTATATAACTTAATCGATTATGTACATACCAACCAGGATAATTTTTTGATCAGTCAAAACCAACATAACTATGATAGACGACATAAGAACAGCATAAAATTTCCAGCCCATAGACTGGCTTTGGCTTGAAAAAAGCCCCTACTATATCGGGAATTAAGGTATACGACAAACTACCACTGTCAATTCAGAAAGAAAAAAGTAAAACACTGTTCAAAAATCATGTTAAGAACCTACTTATTAAGAAAGCCTATTACTCTGTTAAAGGATATATGCAAGATGACAAACTAATTATTGATTTTGTTAGCTGAATAGTCTTAAGCAATAGCAAACATATTTATTCTTTTATATTAATCATTAATTTTATACGTAGTTTTTACATTTTAATATGTATACTGATGAGACACCAGTTTACGAGCTTTGCTCAAATATGTAAATGTTATTGTGTCAATAAAATTTGATTTGATTTGTATTATGTGCTTAATTGCTGTAATATACGGAGTGATAAGTCTGTTGGTCTAGCAGGCTCAGTTGCTTAGGCACTGACCGAATGATCCCAAGGTCATGGGTTTAAATCCGTTCTGTGCTTAAAAATGACTGCTCCTTGTCTGTTGATTTACTAACACATAAAAGAACTTCTGGGGAATGAAATTCTGGCACACTGCCATTACTGATGTGATGATGACATTTGACAATGCTATTAAAAAAGAAAATATTTATTTAATTTAGGTGGAATTGTGATTCCGATTGAAGAGGACAAAGTTTGGATAGTTTGGTGTATGTATGAGGTGAGCAGTTGTTTTTGTGTCATAGAGCCTGCTGTCTGTTGCATGTGGTTTATTGCAGTTCCAGTTTGGAGTTGTGTATAAGAATGTAGCTGCTTGGTTACTAGAGTACATCCAGGTCTGCCATATCTAGGAGCCTGTAGGGTTGTACACTGCTGCAACCAGAGCACGTTGAAAGAATTCCTATGGTTTCTGCCTGTTTAGCTATGGAATGAAGGCAATGTTGTGACTCATGTCATTAACCCTTTCACCGATATGGACGGTGCGCATATATGCATTTAATGCTCATTTAACGCCAATTATTTTTATCTTCCTATTGTACAATAAATTTAAATTAGTTCTATAAGGGATGTAAACGTACCCTTAAAGGTGTCTTTTTGAATTGTACACCTCCAAACCTGGTTAAACACCCAAGGGCACATCTGCAGACTCACACCAAATAATATTGGTTTCCTTGCAAACTTCTTTTTCGCAATGCACTACACATTTTCAAAATGGTTACAACTTTTTTGGTTGTGGGTGGTATCCTTTTACGGAAGTGTTTTCTCAAGTATGAGGGCTGATTCTTACCCCCCCCCCCCCAGTATAATGAGGCCTCTGAGTATTATAGTACTCAATTAGGTTACGAGCTCTTTATACGCGCAAGTACAGGTAGATGAATGTCTTGCATGAATTTACACTCTGAAAATTACGAAACAATTGTGCATGGTTACATCCAGTGATATAAAAAGACTTTGTTTACCATTTAACTGTTTTTCATAAAGAGCGATAGCTAGTAATAGCTGACCCACATCACCCATATTTGACCCGCCATTTCCCCAAACAATGGAGAAGCTAACATGCCGTCTGTAGACCAGTACACGTCACTGCTACCTATATCCTAAACATCTCCTGCATAATCACACAACAAATCTTCCAGATTTCCTACAGTAATATCAGAAGCCTGTACAAATCATACCCAAGCTAATTTATTTGCTACATTACAGCGATAAGCCATGGTTAACATTGAAATTTAACAATTTCAAATGTGCCATTCATTTAGCTCTTGATATCTATAAGAAATCACTCTGAATACAGAGAGAGTATAAATAACTAAAATACTGAGCAAAAACAGCTGCATAAGGCTACCAGAAACCTTGGTTGAGAAACACTGTAATAACAGATGCTGACAGAGAGTTTTCTTTCCAGCATGTGTGTATGATTATCGCTTGGTATAGCATAAATAAACTAAACTTGAACCAGAGAAGTTGCTTGCATAGCTATACATACATTTGTTCGTATACACACAAAACGATTCAAATATTAGGCATGTTCGGCGCAAAGAATGACTTTTGCTACAGTGAAACAAAGTAGTGAAATTTCAACGATTTATTAATGAAGTCTCTACTTTATTGTTACTATAGATTTATACTGCCTTTAATGAGCTTTAAAACAGTTTTTGTTTCGTTTAAATAACTTAATAAATACGGAAGATACGGAATTGTATTTATGATGCATTTTTACAGATTTAACAATTTAAATGTCTTGTTCTGTTTATTGGGTATCCGTTTCCGGCCCCTGAAGGGTTTAAATGGCCATCGGCAAAGCGGTTAAAAGTACTGTGCCGACCCCCTAGTCTATCCTTGTTGTACTGATATGCTAAATGTTTATTTAACCTGTCAATGTTTATTTAACCTGTCTGGGTGTCTTTTTATAGTAAGTGCAGCATGCATTTGACTCTGGTTGAGAAAGACTGTATACAGTATCAACACCAGCGAGCAGAATGCAATCTAACTGAACTTCAAAAAATCCCTAACAATTGATCTCACAATAATATATAACTTACATTCTTAAAAACAGTAAATTGTAACGCTAAGTATAATGTAACACATCCCCCTTATGTAATATTACACTATTTTTCTTTTCCATGTAAATACTGTTATTGATGATGACCATAACATTTTAGGTTAAAGCCACATAGAATAAACAATTTACAAAAAATGAATGGAATTATGACTGCCTTATAATAAGATGCTTTGTGAGACAGCTCCAGCACCACATGGCGTAAGTGTAGTAGTGGATAAAATGATAGGAGAGGATGAGGTAAAATGGGGAAATATTTTTACAATGCAGCTTAATAAGTTATCTAAAGAAAACTAAAGCTTTTAGGAACAAAACTTAAATCTCATATTTAATGGTTTCTTTAAATTAACATTTCTACACAACATTTGATATTATTTACATCTACATATATACAATCAGCAACTGGAATGTGAAACAATACAAATTTAAACATTGAATCTGGTTTCTGAGCCATCAGCCAACATCAAGGTCACAGTGCGATTGTTGATCCAGATGAGTCGGGCCAATCTCATTGGGTTGAGTCGAGACACATCTGCAATGGGGGCTGTAGAATACGACTTGATGCAGCGTGTTTGTGAGTTGCCCAAACCAAACATACCTGTTGATGTCTGACAGATAAATATTCATATTATTGCCCACATACAATAAATGAATTGTAATGTTTGCATTTATAATTCAGCAGAAAGATTTGCAGCTTTGCTTTATTGTATTAAATGTAGAAATTTTTCTCTGTGTGTCTCACCTTCTCCCTCCCTTTGTGTAAATTACTGTCATATAATGTTTTAAAAACTTAATGATGCAACTGGTTTTTCTGGGGTGCTAATAAAAGCTTAAACCATCAGTACAAGGTTTAAACACACGTTTATGTTTAACATATTAATATCTCATTTTATATAAACATATAAACACTGATTATGATAATCACCCCTAATCATAAGGAATGAGCATGGTTGTGTTAGTATTGTATGAAGTGTTCTTAATTACTGGAAATGATGCAGCATTCATTCAACTCCCAATGAAGCCATAACTTCACTGTTAATATTAACTGCTATACAAGTTTTAGTTTTAGTTGCAAATATCATGTTTGTACTAAAGAATAGGTGCACTTTCCATATAAAGTCTTTTTTACTTTGCCTAGCACCTGCCTTATCAGGCAAGAGGAAGTATAGTATTCTATGCCACCAAAATTTTTGTGTTGCACTCATGACTTCTCTACTCACTCTTGTACCTATTGTTCTCACAAATGTTTATTTTTCTACCTACTTTATGTTAAATGGGATAAGGGGATTATTTTATTACATGTTGCCTTATAAGTACAATGGGACTGAGTGGGATGGCTCAGGTGGTTTCCTCTGTGGCCCGCATTCGGGAGATCTGGTTTCGATTCCCAAGGCTGACCTACCTGGCCCATGGTATTTTTGGAGGATTTTCCCGGTCACTAGGTGAATGCTGGGTAGGATAATTACATGCCCTGAATTTCCTGTCTCTGCATTTCATCTCTATTATCGTTTCACATCATCTCTCATCTGGTGGTCTCTTTCAGGGTAGAAGTGTCAGCGGGTGTCTTGATACTAAATGGCAGGATGATATGCTCTTGATACAAACTTCCTGCTCTGGTAGACGGTCTCTGGTCTCCAGGCCAGCCTGGTGAGCCATTTCAGGACCATGGTAGAAGGGATGATGGTTGTGCAAGTGTGCCGAGGAATTTCCAACAGGTCAATTGTAGGAACCCTACCCTCTTACTGTTGCGACTCTTTGGGTCCGCTGCCCTCTGTCTCTTCTCGCCTCATTCATCCTCCCAGGGATATCTAACTCTGGCTACCTCCAAATATGAAAAGTGTTCAACCATTACACCAAGACATTATTCAGAATGTACATTTTTGTAATACAGTTTTTGCTTGCTAATATGTATTCCACATCATCCATTTCTGAGCTGGCCAAAACTATATCAGTTCTAGATGCGATAATTTTGGATAAGCCAAGCTGTAGAAACAGATAGAAAATGTTTTGCAAAAGCAGGGTTTCCTATGGGTCAAGTAACTGACAGTGACGAAAATGAGAATGAGATACCAGCATAGCAAAATTACATCAATGAAGGTGCTTTCAATTACAATGCCATGGAATATGTTAACAGACTGTGATATGCAAACTGACACAGACACAATTGATATAGATGCCTTAACTGAAAATATGCAAAGTCGGAGAGAAGAGAAGGCATGATAAATGTTACTCTTGAATAAAAATAAGAATGACTGGCAGAATCTTGATACTGCTATTGGCACATATATATTATAGTGCAGTCATAACAAGTATGATGGTAACTAAACAGCAATTAAATTAGCAAAGCCAACTGATGAAAGCAATTTGCCATCTTGCCGCACCTTGCTTTGGGTACACTTGTGACACACAACAGAATTTTTGTTTCCATATAGTCAACAAGCCTTATTTCCATCAAGCCTAAATTAGTTACTTACTTAGTACATTTGTCACCAAATGGGTAAATTTATTAATTTTATATTACTTTAAATATCGATAGATAAGCCACATTTAAGAATTAAATAAATTTATTTGCCTTATGATCCATAGCTTTTTATTTCTCTGATTAAGTCACAAAAATGTTTGACAAGTCTAAATGCTTTAGAGTTATTTTAATTATGAGTTTAAAATTTGTGACAGTTCTCTCATGGAACTCATAGACCTGATAACAGTTATAATCTCTCTCACTGGTGAGCATAGCTTTAATCATAAAGTATTAATGTAATTTATACAATAATGGAAAAGTGGTATATACCGGAGCCATCCTAAGTTTATATAGCAATGTAAATAGAAGCATATGTACGTGTGCAACATCATTGGCTGTTTAGCCTTGTAACTCTTTGCAGATGAAAAATATAGTTCGCATATCAATTTTAAGGAATTTACATCTAATGAATATATAAACAACATCACATTATTACAAATACAACAGTCAAACAGTAATTAATTAGTATTTTATTTGGTAAATGTAAGCATAATTTGTACATATTAATCAGATTTGTACATAATCAGTTGGACTCAGACTTGTGTTGGACTCCGGGTCTCTTGACTTAGAACCCTGAAGATGCCGAACGCAATTTTCGGCGAAACATTGGAAAGAAATACAAATGGAACATGGCCTACAAGCCCGGACAACATAGTTAGTGGAGTTAACGACGCCGGCCGTGAAAGCCTCAGTATTTATGAGAATTAACTGGTGTTTCAGTGCCAAGTATCAATGCTACTCAAAGTGAGGTGGTGAAAACAGGAGGGCTTTCCACTCCAGGAAAACACTGAAAAGAATGAAGCCAGTTGTGGAAAATGAATTTGTTAAAAATGTTATTCATTGCAAGATTCATAGATTCTTTGAAAGAAATGAGCCACTGCAATTACAGGAGTGCTTCAAGCTGTAAACAATGATCCCATTTAGTCAAGCTTTGAAAAAGAGCTTCTACGCCATTCTTTGTGATGTAGGTTTTGAATTTGTGAACAGAAACAGAAAAAATATAATCGTTGAGCATGAAGATATATTGTTGTGGCAAAGGAACTATTAAAGAAAAGTTCAGAAGTGGAAATCGTTTAAGGAATTCGTCTATTGTCAGATTCCATTAAGGTAGGTAGATTCCCCCCCCAGTTGCATGCCAGTAGAATTTTCAAGTCATTGCCAATGTGGCTACATGTAGTTATTTAGCACTGTTATTCTGCAGAAATACCTGTGCCTTAATTTTTAATTTATAAATGAGGTGAGGTTATGTGATAAAATCAAATATTTGAGTAACTGTAGTAAGTATTCAGTCACTTTTTAGCACACAAAAGAAAAAATATATTACACAGTAACCTCTGCATTTAATCTTAACATAAAAGTGCTACCACATAAGCTACTCAAACATTGAAAACAGCAAAGCAAAACTTTTTACGTTTGTTGCCAGCACATATGCTGACACGTGGTTGATAAAATGGCGTGACTATTTTTTCCAATCACAGTCGCCTACAGAGAAATACATTTTCCCCACTTTGCTTACATCATCATATAAACTAAGGACGGCTCCAGTATAGTGTATACTATTTTACTGTAAAGGCCTTTTAGAGCCCCTTGTTTATTTGCTCTGGAAACAATAACGTTGAAAAAAATCTATATTTTCAGAGTTTAGAAACCAAAGATTCTAGAACATTCCTAGCATACCTGCCAGAAAGAAAGCCTGTTCTCAGTACAGCTGTATGTGGCAAGATATTTCCCATCTGGAGAGAAGCTGTTAGCTGTAATAGCTCCGTTGTGAGCTGGAATCATCTGTAACATAACACAAATTTTTACTAAATCATTCCAATTTCAGTTCATCATCAGCATTTTATGAATTCTATACATTTATAATACCATAATTTTCTGACGTAGTTTTATTTCACTGCAATGATTTGAAGCATAGATACAAGGGCGATCAAAAAGTTTTCGGAATGAGGCCACAAAACACATCACAACACTTTGATTTGTCTATTCTATACTGTCAAAGCATCTCTGAATGTCATCTTCTTTAAAGCTGTTCAGCAATTCATGAAGGATAACATCATTGTCCTCATAATAGTGTTCCTGGAGTGCATTTTAAGTCGTAGGAAAAAAAAAAAAAAAGATCTCTGGAGCCAAATTTGGAGAATATGTAGGATAGGGAATAGTACTTATCCTATTTTTATCCAAAAGTTGGCGGACAGAAAGGGATTTGTGAGTGGATGCATTGTTTTGATGTAGGAACCAGTCACTGTTCCTCCATTTCTCCATCCGTGTGCATCAAAAACACACCCATAATCTTCGCAACACTGAAATTTAAAGGGAGTCGATTAATGACACTAAACAACACTTACTTTAGTGTCATTAATCGACTCCCTTTAAATTTAATTTATCATAACAACACTGTTTTCAACACTTCCAAGAAAGGATTTGCAACACTTGTTTATGGTACATTTGAATCACTGTTTGATCCTGTGGTACAAATTTTGATCAGACTTGTCTGGCATTTTTGGTACATAGAGATGAAGGACTTTTCTATAGGTAAATTATTGCTTTATTTCTGGATTGTACCCATTAATTCAGGTTTCATCACCAGTAATAATGTGACAACGTTCGGATGACAATAATATTCTCGATAAACAGTGGGTCATTTTGAAGATGTTCTTTGATATCTGTGCAGGCAATCAGGCTTTCCTTTTGATCATTTGAAAGGAGGTGGGGCACAAACTTTATGACAATTCTTCTCATATACAAACTGTATTTTAAAATGCTTTGAACACTTCAAAGGAGAATCCTAATGAATCAAAAAGTTCTGTTATTGAAATGCATCTATCATTTAATACTATTTCCCTCACTTGATTGAAGTTTTCATCAGTTTTGCTGGAAAAGGTTCATGACGAATAACTGCATCTTTAACTAATGTCACATGATATGCTTGCTTTTGCCCATTACTTTTTTTCCAGAAGCTGTTCTTAACATTTCACAGATTTCTGTTGCATTTTACAAAGTTTAAAGTAGAATTTGGAGTTTGTTCATAAAAACAGAAAATAGCAGCAGGTGCAAAACACATGTTTACTTCAGAACTTCTAACTCTATATAAGAATTAGAGATGGTTGAATGGCAACATTGTCGTGAAGCCATTCTGAAAACTTTCTGATCACACCTTGTATCTTCAAATATGTATTATTCATAATTCTCATTTTTAGGAGATTAAGAACAATGATATATTATAATTATTTGGAAATAATGATTATTGATCTTTCAACCTATGTTTGATAGCTGATACACCTAAATCAACAACAAATAGCCAATTAAATTTAAAGGGAGTCAATTAATGACACTAAACAACACTTACTTTTAAATTTACCAGAACATGTATATTTTTTTGTATATTTTTGTCATCTCCAACTGTAAAGCTGTTTCAGAGACTATTTGCCTCCATTGTCAACCGGACGTCGACTGGTTCTCAGTGGTGTAGCTGGCGATATTTTGTCATAGGTCTCTTCTGGTGTTGGTTTGAGGAACTTGCTGAACAAATCTTTGTGGGGGATGTCGAAATTCAATACCTTGTTATATTTGTATAATATTCATTGCTTCACTGTAGCTACCTTCATTTTCTACGTAATGAATACCTTGTTCCTATTTTTTGAAATGAAGATTTTTTTTCCCATGTGGACAGTTCTTGTTTTCCTGTTGTATGTTTAGTTTTGGTTTTTGGATTTTTGTTGTGGTTTTTTTCCCAAAAATGCGTGGCAACTGCTGATTTTTCTAATTGTTTGTATTTTATGTTCCTAAAGTGTTCCTTTGCTCTTGTTTCTAAATTTATTTTGGTTTTTCTAATATAAATTTGACTACAGTCACTGCATTCATTTTTATATATACCAGACTTTTTGTTATATGGAATGACATCTTTAATGTTTGAGCATATTAGGTATTTTAAGGAGTAATAGTTGACTGGTGCTAGTTGATGTTTTGTTTTTTGAAGCCTTTTTTGAATTTATCATGGATGGTAAGTGAACCTTTTGAAGATAATTTTAGTTTCTGGGCCTTTGATAAATTCAAAAAAGTCTTAAAAATCAAAACTTCAACTAGCACCAGTCAAGGAGTCTTAGGATGCATGACACTGAAAACGTGTGTTGACAGGAACAGTAATTCATATTTTGCATGATCACTTGCTGGCCTGATGGATGCTGCATTGGCTTACATGGAACAAGAGGGAGGTGTGGCTTTCAACTACATAGCTGTCATCAAGAGCAAATTTTATCACTTAACTCTAGAAACTAAGCGACAATGTGTTGCTTCTGGTGAATTTTCTTTAAACAGGGCAAAGATGTCCCATTGGCTGGAAGAGTGATGTCGACAACATTTTAGTTTGAGAAGGCTGTCATCTCAATGACTTTTTGAAAGTAGGAACAGACAATACTACTGGTGAATTTTCTCCAAAGAAGGCAAAGATGTCCCATTGACTGGAAAAGTGATACTGACATTTGGGCTGTACCATAACTGAGTGGTTAGAAGGTTCACCTCTCACCAAGTGGCCTGGGTTTAATCCCAGGCGACTGCAAATTGAGATTTATGGTGGACAACATGGTACTGGGGCAGGTTTTCTCCAGGATTTCCGGTTTCCCCTGCCATCTCATTCCACCAGTACCCCATCTTCATCTCGTGTATCATTGGTGTTACCCCTGTGGTGCTACATGTAGTAAAGAGGACATTAAACACTATACATTTACTACACAAATATAATTATTTGTGTAGTATTTGTTGCTTCACTGTCACTAGCTTCATTTTTTATGTAACTATACATTTAATTTCATTTCAACAACATTTTAGGTTGAGAAGGCTATTATATTCATTGACTTCTTGTAAGAAGGAACAACATTAGAGTGAGTTACTGGCAAACTTCAACTAAAGTTTGAGGAGAGACAGCTCCAACTGGCAATGAAGAAAGAACTATTTCACCACAATAACACAACAACACATTCATCTGTTACTGTAGCCACCAAGCTGTATAGGAATAACATTTAGGTCAAATAAAGAGGTCATTGTTGAGACATTATTCATTATAAACTAAACTGGAAGTGATCAGGGTACACAGTTAAGGAAGAACTCTATTAAATAAGGCAGTAATTAAGTTAATTGATGGAAATTAATTGTTCCTCCATAATAGCGGTATATAGGCTAAGGTTTTGGATAGATAGTCAATCTGAAAAATTCAATGCCATGGCTGGGATTTGAACCGTGGATTTCCTGGTTTCCGTCCAGTCACTCTTAACTTTTTGAGTTACCATGGCCAATGTGCCGTCATGACAAAATTCTCATATGCTTTCCTGGTAAACCACTAGGGGTCCTCGTATTTGAGATACACACTGTTTGCGGCAACTTAATACTGTAAGTATTTGAATTCCAGGCTTCATTGTTAAACCATTAAGTTAACTGATGGAAATTAATTGTTCCTCCATACTAGCTGTATATAGGCTAAGGTTTTGGATAGATAGATAACTCAAAAATTGAAAAAATTGAAAAATTCAATGTCATGGCCAGAATTTGAACCATGGATCTCCTGGTTTCCATCCATAATCTTTAAGCTACCATGGCCAACGTGCTGTCATGACACTGAATTCTGCAACTGACTCATATGTTTTCCTGGTAAACCGCTAGGGGTCCTTGAATTCGAGATACACACCGTTTGCAGTGACTTACTATTGTAAGTACTTGATTCCCAAGCTTCATCGTTAAACATTATTATTAAGTTAATTGATGAAAATTAATTGTTCCTCCATATAGTCATGTATAGGCTAAGGTTTTGGATAGATAAAGTCAACCTGAAAAATTCAATGCCATGGCTGGGATTTAAACCATGGATCTCCCAGTCCCCCCCCCCCCCCCCCCCCCGGTTGCTCTTAACCTTTGAGCTACACTGGCCAAATTACCATGACATTAAATTCTCCATCTGGCTCACATGTTTTCCTGATAAACCACTAGGGATCCTTGTAATTATTGGCAAAGAAGCTAAGGACACTACTGTTCAGATGTTAGACTTGCTCTTTTTGGATTTATAATGGAAAATTTTTCCCAAATCTCTAGTTTCAACCATTATACCACAAAATTTCAGCCTGGAGTTGCACAATGTGTCAGATGGCTGGCCCCATAACTCAGTTGGTAGAGCACGTGCCTGCTGTGCTAGGGTCCAGGTGGTGGGGTTGGGGATTTTTCTCTTACCAAGATAATTCCTCATCTTCCCCAGAGTCTAGAAGTATGAACGAGAGTGCGAATGTGTGCGTGATCTAATGATTAAAACCCAATGAATACAGGTGAACACCTTCAATATGTTCTAAAGGAGAACGGCTGCCGATATAACCATTGGAGTTAAAGGCAATAAATGGAACAAAAGAAAAAAAAAAAGTGTCAGACAAAGCTGAATGGCCAAATAGTTTGCATGGAAATTTGTGATGCTGAGAATATACCGTAAGGTATCACAGATTCTACAACAAATTTACTTGTTTGGAAATTTTCATGAATATTGCAATTCCAGAATTAATTATCCATTTTGTTTGCAACTTCATAATGATATACAAGAAGGTACAAATTAATTAGAACCAAACAGTGTGAACATTAAGGAGCCTCAAAGAAAGGGCAGCAACGAAAACAGAAGTATGTGAAATGTCCACATAGTCAATCTATGTTCCCAATGGATGCTCTCATAGATAAAAAATTATGGAAAAGGGGACATCATGAAAACTAATAATTTATTCAAAAGATATTTACTTATTAACAGGAACTTTCAAGGACCATCACCTGAAAAATTATTATGAAATAAAACAAATGCTACATGGATGTTTCATAATGTTATCCAATAGTATGTTACCACAAATTCCAGCAGGATTTCATTATATTCATATGTCAAAAGTTCCAGTATATTTAAGGGGCAGTTCTTACTTGATGCGTTTGAATCGCCGAGTCACCTACTTGTTTCTTAATAACTTACGTGGTTATGTTTTATTTAATTTTCATTTATAAAAGTTCTACAAATTATATTTTGTAATAGAGCCGCTCTCTTGGCACCCGCACATCGATAATGCAGCTAGCTTACTTCCAAACTAGTGATTCATTATTAAAAGACCAAGGTGAACGTAACACATGCGGTGGGCGAGTAGAGGTTGGAGGGGCAGAATGTTACCATGACTACGGATTCGATTAATAGAAACTGTATACATAACCAATACGTGTTGCCAACATAATACAGGACTTTCTTCCTACTTTATCTTTATTTGAAAATAAATTTGTTGGTAGAAGTGGTAACCTGCTTGAAGCGAGCCCCACGTGTCATGTGCTACTGTTTATTATCAATTTGCATCCTGTCTAAAAATGTTAAGTTTTATGTTATCAGTGATTATTGTGTGATATGAGAAGTGTTTAATTTTTCATATTTAAGGGATCTGCATTGAAACCGACACATGACTTGCTGTGTTCCATTCTCCAAACACCTTTTTCTTTATGGAAAAATTATGTTAAACACAACGTGGTAAAAGTCGATAGGCCAACACCAGTGCTATGTTTAGAAAAACTTTGCCGCGGAGCATTTTCAAAATACACCAGGACATTTAAGACTCATTGGTATGTGGAACATAATTGCAGACGCTCTTCAGGAAAGCGTACATCTATATATTGTAAAATACAATTCAAACATTAAGCTTAACAGGTTTTTTATGCAATATCCCATTAGGAAATTAGACAAGAAATGACGTTTCGTGGACATAATGAAAGCGAAGACTCTTTAAATAAAGGTAATTTTAAGGAACTTTTGGATTCATATGTAGCCCCATCGAAATTCAAAACCATTATTCCAATATAAAATCCGTTTTTGTGATGCTGATTTTGCAAATTTAGGTTAGCCAATTTTCCGAATCACCTAATCAATTTGCCCAGAGCAGTGCCTGGTATATTTCTATTAATTCCAGTATCAGTACACATCCTGCTTTAAGTACCCTGGCTATCTGTGTTGGTATTTTGATATGGAAATACTTGCCTGACATTTCTGTGATCGCAGTTCATACAGAGCCACTTGACCATTCTTTGCCCCAACAGCAATACGTCGTGTACTGGGACAGTGACTAACTTGGTTGAAGCGACACACAGCTGGGAACACTTCACTTAGACCCCTAGTTTTCAGGTGACCAGGATCCAAACAATGCAGAACAATATCAACCACCTACAACAGCAATCACAAATGTTGCAAAGAAACATATGAAAAAAAGAGATAGGCCCTTGCATCTAATCTACATTATCCTTTCTTTAACTTTGTTTCTTACCTCTACCAACAGATCAGACATCTCGTTCTGCATCTTATCAATAAGTAGTTCCACACCTCGCAATATCTCAGGCTTGGCACGATGTAGAACTGAGTTACTCAGATTCACATTCAGAGCTTGTGCATTCTGCTGAAGTGTGTTATACCTTGCAACCTGCCAAACAGCACAAAAAATACACAATCATCATGTTACACTTGGAAGCTCAGAGAATAAAAAATCTGAAAAAGATTTTGATCCAAATCTTTATCCAGATTTATTTAATCTTTATCTAGAAACAAACAGAGCAAAAACTATTATTTCAGAGTGTAATTTTATCACTGATTGTTAAGATAGGTCATACGGTCTTTTGCAAACTTTCTTTCCTCCTCTTCTTGGGACTTCCGGCAATCTCTTCCCTAAGATTTGGTAATGGAGCATAGTTTTAAGCATTTCATTGGATCTTATTTGTCTTCCAGTTGTGCTGAAAGGTGTGCATAAACTGGAAAATAGGCTCCAAGGCAAGTTCTTCCATTATAACTTCATTTTCAATATAGTCATATATTCTTGCACAGTTTAAACATTTTTAAATTGCTATTAGTCTACTTTCAATCATCTGTCTTAATGTCAATGCTTCACTACCATAACACAGTACTGCCATTACTAATATTTTATATCTGAAACTGTCTTGTACCAAGATGATGAAATAAAACACTGATTGCAATACCATCTTGAGGTGAGATGTACAAATAATTATTTTATTAAGTGATTATAATCAATCAAGCAGAGCTTGAAAACTCTGCACAAATTGCAAAACATCAATATGGATGAGGTCCAACAGAAAACAGCAGCAGTATACTGACAGCATGATCAGTACTCAATCATTGGACAATATGGTTGGTATCTAATGCTAAGCAGTTGACCATGAAGCCATTTGCTCTCTTACACTCCAAGTATTTTGATTTTATGTTGGTACATTGTCTAAATGTTTGGCAGCGGAGTAGGTATCTTCTTTAAGAGTACAGAAAGGACACAGAGAAGATCATAGTATACCAATCCTGAATAAATCTTCATTTAGACAGTCATGACCAGTTAGAAGTCTAAACGTTGCTATAGAAGATTTTCTTGGTAGAGAGTTGATTCTAGCTGTGCTGTTATACAAATTTTCCCATAGTTTTCCTTTTGTTTTCATTGGACAATATGAATAACCACAACTAGTAGGGAGAAAATTAGGGAAATAATGAGAACTCTCAAATTTGATGGATGGTTAGTGGACATAAGCTAGATC